>CATKHJ010816689.1:0-31028 GCA_949750685.1 Vernicia montana | reverse complement strand
GAACTTTATTTTATATAAGATAATATAAAAAGATAACAATAAATATATAATATTAAAATTATATAAAATATAAAATTCTATTAATAACCATATAAAAAAAATAATTTTTGTTCTAATAATTATAATTTTTTATACAATTTTAAGTAATATTAACACATCAATAATTTTAATTATTTTATGTAAGAAAATGAGGAGGATATATAAATAATCTTTCCACCTAACTATGCACATATAATACATTATGATAATTCAAATAAATTATCCTAATAATTAAAAAATAAAAATACAAAAATAATATAGTTTTTCAATTATTATCACTTAAAAAAATTTATAACATAAACCATAAATACAATTTTTATGAACATTTTGGCAAATTAAATACATTACAAATATAATTATAATATGTTACCTATATAAAATTAAAAATATTAATTTTCAATTTTAGCAATAAATATCATAATTTTAGTGCTTCTTTCCGTTTTTCTTTTCCCGCTTCATCTATACGGGTATTTTTGAAATTAAAGTGGATATATTGTTGACTAACAGTAAATTGTCAAAAAATTAAATAGAATGACTTTTGGGTTAAACGGGTGCAAAATATTATTTTATTTTATTTTTTAAAACACATGGATCAAATCGAATATTAGGTCAAAATCCAAGGGTTTTAGTAATTCACTAAAAAAAAATTGAACCATGGGTGGGACCCAAGTTATATAAAACCAAATCCTAATTCCTAAACATTGTGGTTGGGGTTGCAGTAAGTGGTTGGCTTGTGTATAGAAAATGGACCCATGTGATATTTATTATGGTTAAAGGGAGATGACCAAAAAAGCCATCTGATCCTCTCAAGGGAGGGAAGTTGGTGTCAGTTAAGTTTGGTTGGTTAGGAATCAATCTACAAAGCACACATTCATTAAATTAAAGATAATAAAGAGAAAGGTTTTCGCCTTAGCTGGACTCATATCCATGTTATAAAAAATAACCAAAAATAATAATAAACAATGGGCCACTATTGTTTAAAGTGTTCTTGTTGGAGTATCAATCAAATATTTTCTTCAAAAACTATTGAGATATTAGTACAATAATACTGCAAGCAATCGTCTCTAAAACTATAATATTTAGAATTAGTATCCCGTATTTGTGATTATGATGAGAGATCCAAACCCCAGATAAGGAGATGAACAATGCAAGGAATTTATATATATATATATATATATATATATATATATATATATATTGAAGATGCTGAAGTTTATACAAGTGCAGCATGTAAAAAATATGGATGCTAAAATTTTATTATAACAAAAGAATGCCGTGGAAAGAATCAAAATCATCCTTAATTTTTTGGACTTTCCTTTCATAGGGGTCCATTTGTTTTGGATTGTTGTGGGCCCGCAAAGGAATTCTCATGTGCTTGTTGGTTAAGGCTCACAAGGAAATTATTCCAAAAAGTACTAATTAGGTCCACCACCTTGATGGTATAAACAATGAAATTATAAAAATTGGACCAAAGTTGGTATTTCAGTCACTAATAATAAGTTTGTTTTATAAGAACATTCCCAATAGACTTCTTATTCTCACTCATTCCTTAAAATAAAGAGTTAAACTCATTTAAACTCTTTCCAACAACCTCTTAAAATAAGCTCATTCTTTAAAATTTATAAGGAGTCACTTTCTCCCTCCTCAAATTTAAGGAGTGAGAAAGTAACTCCTAACTAATTTTTTATTAGTTTTTCTTATATCCTTTTATTTACTTTTTTTTTTTAATTCTCTATACTCATTATTATTTTCTTAAATAATTTTATTAATAAAAAATTATGTAGATAGTGATATAGAGAGTATTGTTGGAGTATGCATAATTTTTAAAACAAGTTAAAATATAAAATTGAATTGTTTATATTATAATAGGGAGTGAGACTAAAAATATTATTGGGATGTTCTAAGATCATTGATATGCCCATCCACCTTATCTAATACAAATAAGATATAACATTGAATCTTTTCACCATAATCTATCATTTCTTTCAATTTGTCTATCCACAAAAGCAAATTACAAAACATAATTTGCATCAATGAATGTTAATTAGGTAGATAACTTCAGAAGAAGTAAATTAAAATAACTCTACTAATTCAGGCACTAAGTTTCACAACAAATTTTATAAAAGAATTCCCATTTGTTGTTGAAAGGGTAATTGCTACAATATATCCCCAACAGTCAACATCATCTAGCCTATGATTTGATATTTAAGAGTTCTCTAATTAGATGATGTAAAATAAATGTGGGTTGTAATCACAATTGAAGGGGTTAAAAGTTCAATGTCTCAAAGCTCATACTAGCAGTTCAATGAAGTAGGCTTTTGAAATGGTTCTTGTTTTCTATTAAAAGAAAAAGGTAGGGAAAAGGGGAAATTGTATGCTTATTTGCCTCATGGTCATGCTAAGCAGTTGTTGATAGGAAGACACGACTAACAAGATGCGAAGCAGGACAGAAAAAGGAGTTTGTGCATCCCAATAGTTCTATTGTCCAATCAATTTTCATGGGGTGAGTTGTGAGCTAGCAATGGCCAATGCCATGGCCCATATGCTCAGGCAATCAGTGGCCTGAGCCTGGCCATAGAGCCGAAAAAGGCTGTCGGGCATGTGGTATGAAAAGAAAGAGGACAAAGAAACAGGAATGAAATGAACAAAACCTAGCGTGCAAGCAATGACCTATCATATATTCCCTCCTACCCTTTTGTCTCTCCACACCTTATCAAAAGTGCAATTCTGTTTCTATTTACTATTTAGTAATAAATAAAACTATAATCTGAATTCCACATAGGTGCCCTAATACAACTATACAAGCGCCCTTATTTGATCAAAGCTAACTTATTGTTATGTTAAAAACCCCCCTAATTATAAAGAGCTACTCATTTGCCTTCTAGTCACCTATAACAAGATTTTGGATGCATAAGTATAACCTTTGCTCTTAGAATGATTTTTCTTTTCCTTTTTTATGGGAGCACCCAGTAAAAGTGATCCCTTCAACAACTCAGGATTCTGAACTTAAAACTGCATATTGGGTACACAGGTCAAGCCAATATCTATACTATATACACATTCCCTCAAGCCCCCACTCCATCCCCATTGCTCTTGTAATGATTGTGAACACCTTTTTAACCATTTCATTCATTGCTGTGGTGGTTACATCAATTATTACTTCTCATATAATTGAGACAAGTTTTCATATCCCAACATACTGCTCTTCTTGTAGGAATTCTATGCTATGGACATTATGACACAAGGCCACACCTTCTTGGGATCTTCTAAATAAGAAGCTCCTCTTCTAGCCCACTTTCATTAATTTATTACTCTCTCCGTCTCAAATTGATAAGCACATCTAACTTTTTACATGAATTAAAAATTAGAAGTTAATTTAATTAAAATCACTAATTTTAATTTTTTTTCTCAAAAATACCTTTGTAGTAACTCACAATCCAAAAAAATTTTGTAAAATAAATTTTACATTCTCTAATGCATTTTTGTGAAATAATGTTGTTTTTCATATTGTTTCTTGGTAGAGGTTAGTAAGGGGAAAAAAAAAACGTAATTGAAGCTTAGAAGTCATGAGATTAATTTTTTGGAATCCAACTCTTGTATTAGTGGATATTAATGTATTTTTGAAAATATAAATACAGCTAATTTAAATAATGAGTTTATTAATACCAATGTTAAATAAATAAGGATATTTTAGTACAATATTATCTAAACTACTATTCTAAAATGGAAATGTGCCTATAATTTGGGACGCCCATTAAAACAAGTTTGTCTATCAATTTGGGACGAATGGAATATTAACTAAGACACTTAGCTTATTCCATGGTTCAATTTGAAACATAATTGTGAAAATGATCGATAAAGAAGTTAGAAATTAATATGTGATAAGTTTAATTGTAAGACATGTTGTTAAAAATCAATCTCACATTGGAAAAATACACTAAAAACACATGAGTATATAATGATTTGCACTTGACTACCTAATAGGTTAGTTATAACCTTTTAGCAATGGTTGATTCAAACTCATTAAAACCCAATTCATTCGTGATTTTAACTTATACCCAATTCAAGTCACCTTTATCCTTTCAATTCAATTTCTATCATGGTATCAAAGCAGATTTGGTCCAATTTAATTTCAATCACCCAGTGTTCATTTGGATGTTCAGTCCTAATGGTCTGGTCTTGTGTTGCCGCTGCATTAAAAAATTTTAAAAAGCATTGCGTTCAAAAAGCTTAGTTGCCACTTGAGAATGAGTGTTAAGAATCAATTTCACATTGAAAAAATACACTAAAAGCACATGAATATATAATGGTTTGAGTTTGACTATTTAATTTGTTAAATCTAACCATTTTAGTAATAGTTGATCCAAACTCATTAAACCCAATTCATTTGTGAGCTTAACTTATACCTTCCAATTCAAGTCATCTCTACTATTTTAATTCAATTTCTATCACATGTCAAGACTCTGCATAAAATCATTTGTCCACAATAAACATGAGACAGCAATAATTAGAGGGTACAATGATTCTAGCTTTACCTGTATTGCTTTCTATGCAGCAATCAGATTACTTATCCCAAGGTCAAAGCACCAGAACCAGCACCACAACCAAATGCCAAGTTTACAGGAGATCACTTCCAGCGCCCCATTATCCCAGTTTCTTGATCTGTCCTGACAGAATGACCTCCTAAAGGAAAAATTGAGACTAATGAGAAGACAATACAGGGGAGTAGAAAGGGGAAGAGAAGTTGTGATATCATACAGCCAGAGTAAATAAACCTGAGTGGGGAAGTAAATATTGGCATTTAGACATTAATCTGGGCTGTTCCTTTTTCACAATGGCAAACCTCTCTATATTTGGATGTTTCTGCTGGAATAATCTCCAGTTCTCTTGTAGGGATTGATTCAGGTTTTGAACCAAAAACTTGTGTGATCTCAGTCCAAGACAGCCACTTTGGAAAGAGAGAAAAATATTTAATCCTGAGATCAATGGCAAGGCTTTCCTGATGTGGTTCAAAGAAATATAACCAGCTCCAGGCAATCAATCAATGGCACCATGGGATATGGCTACCCCTTGTTAATAATTTTGACATCAGTGCATCTAATACAGAGAATGACTCTAGGTGTCAACTTCAAATACTGAGAAAAAATTATCTCCAAAGCTTGGAATCACAGAGAGACATTCAACGAACTCTGATTGTCTTGTTAACTGGATCAAACATTCATAAATTTTTATGGACTGAGGGTGCAATTTATCCATAACAATAAACTCAGAGACAATGCCATTCACCTCAATTGAACTAGAACCAGGAATCTTCTCCACCCCTCTTTTTCTCATCATCTTCCACACCTTCCCAGCCTCCTCCAACATATTGGCTTCCCTATACATAGTTGCAAGCAAAACATATATTCCACTGTCATGGGGGTCCAACTCGAGAAGCTTCAAAGCTGCTCTCTCCCCCATCAAAATATTTCCATGGATTCGACAAGCAAAGAACAATGCACCCCACACCACAGAATCCGCTTCCATTGGCATGCTTTTGATCAGCTGCTCTGCATCCTCCAATAAACCAGCCCTACCCAGAAGGTCCACCATGCAAGAGTAGTGCTTAGGCTGCGGGGACAAATTAAATTTGGATTTCATTTGCTCAAAATACTTGCGACCCTCTTCGACTAAGCCTCCATGACAACAAGCTGATAGAACTCCAAGAAATGTGATCTCATCTGGCATCAACCCAACATCAATCATCTTCGAGAAGTAATATATGGCATCATGCGCATTCCCATGAAGGGCTAAACCACCGATAATGGCTGTCCATGTCAGAAAGTTTCTTCCCGGCATCTCATGGAAAACCTGCAGAGCCTTTCTAATATTCCCACATTTTGCATACATGTCAATTAAAGCAGTACCTAAAGCAACATCTACACGAAGATTATGCTTTTCAACATAATGGTGAATCCATATTCCAATTTCAAGTGCTCCAAGTTGGGAGCACGCAGATAAGCAATGAACCATAGTCACCTCATCTGGCTTAATATTACTAGCTTGCATTTCGTGAAACAAACCCAATGCCTCCTTGCTTTGCTTCGCTTTAGCATAAGTTCCAATAATGGCATTCCATGACACAACATTTTTCTCTGGCATAGCATGAAACAACTTCCTAGCTGTATCCAAAAGCCCATGTTTTGCGTATCCAACAACCATCGTAGTCCACGAGACAACTGTATTCTGTGTCATGTTATCAAATATTGCTTTTGCCGCCTCAAGATCCCTGCACTTTATATACATATCCATAAGCGCATTGGCAAGTGGAATTGTCAAACTCAATCCACTTTCTACAATTGACCGATGAAATTCTCTACCAAGTTTTAAATTCTCCATCTGCGCACACGAGGATATGACACCAATCATTGTCACCTCATCCCACTTTACTTGCTCCTCCTTCATTTCTTCAAAAATGCTTATCGCCTTCTTTGCTTTCCCACTCCTAGCATACCCATTAATCAAAGAATTCCAAGAAACCAAGTCTCTCACACAACCTTTATCAAACACCTGGCGTGCCAAATCCAATTCTCCCATCGAAACCAACATGTATATAAATGCATTGTGCACAAATATATCCTTATCAAAACCCAAAAGCAGTACGTGCCCACGAATTTGATGACCCAAACAACTCAACAATAAACTGGCACAAACTTTAAACAACAAAGGGTAAGTATAATTATCAGGCCTAGAACCTCCTCCACTCTTCAACATTCTTTTATACAAAACTATGGCTTCCTTAGGATTTTCACTCTCTAAATACCGTCTAATAACGACATTCCAAGAAAAAGCATTAAGGTTTTGTGTATTATACAAAAATTTTGTACAATAATCAAGATTTCTCGATTCTGCAGCACAAAATGCAATTAAGCGACTTGAGGCAAACGGATCAGTGACCAAGCCTGAGCGTACCATTTGGGCCTGGATTTGCTTCAATTGAGTAAGATATTTGCACTTTTCTAGTAAAGAAAGAAGTGGAAAGCTGTGTGTTTTATTCCAATTTGCGTTGTTCTTTCCGCGAGGAGAGAGCCAACGAACGTGAATATTAGAAGAAACAAGAAATGGGATCATGAGGGATTTTGGTACCAAATTTTGGTATCTGATGCTGACCACATGAGAATTTCTCATCACTTTTTGTATCTGCAAAACTTTGTATGCGAGAAAAGACGCAATTTTGAGCATATACAAAAATAAATAAAAAATTTAATCAGATTCGGAAAATTATTCAAATTTCATCATTTCGGGTGAATTGATTACCGTGGAACAAAACCCTTACCAAAGTCTACATTTTTCCATGTGAAAATTAGGCGCAGAAATTTACTTCTGGTAATTGGATGTTTATTAAGAAGCCTAATTTTGAAGTTCGGAGGTGAAATTAAAGCTTCCCAGTCATGGGTCTTGAAGATTATAATTACACTAAACACTGGTGCTCTATGCTTTAGAGTGAATGAATGATGTTAATGAATATCTAAAAAACATATATTCTGAAACAAGTTTTAAAAGTTTCTATCTTAAACAAGTCATTAATGTGTAATTTAAATAATAATTTGAAAGGTTAATATAAAAAAATAAAATAGACAAATTATGTAAAATTCGTAGGTTATCATTCATCATTAAGATAATAGCTACTCTTCCCTTGACATGATTCGATCAGAAAATCACAATCAAAAACAGGATAAGGATGAAGGATGATCCTTAATAATTTAATTTATATATTCAAAATCAACAAAGTATTAATTACAGGAACAAAATTCCTGAAAACTAACATTTAACCCTTGTAGACTACATTATTATTTTAATGAGTAAAGAATCACCCTGAATAAATTCTTAGTCAAAACAGCAAAATTTTCATCACCATTTGTGGTTATGTAAGGTGAAGAGGAGTGAGCGTGAGAGGCTTAATTATGCCCCACCAGAACCATACTTCTTTCCCAACACAATCATCTGAAGCTTGTCATATCCGGCAAGGACACCAGCGCCAGCAATTGCACGGAGGATGTTTGCACCAGCACCCTTGAAGAGAGATTTCGCCCCCTCATTCTTAAGGATCTGAGAGAAAGCATCATATGAGCTCTTGTACTTGACAGCTTCACCTGATGTCATCATCATTCTTCTACGCACAGTGTCAATTGGATATGAGGCAAGTCCAGCACCATTGGTGATAACCCAACCCAGGGCAAAGCTAGCGAAGAAACTATCCTGAAATTATCATAAGCGGAAAATAAAAATTATATGAGAAATTCTTTTATCTCACCAAAGAAAAAAAAAAAAAAAAGCAAACTATTGCAAAGGCAAAAGAAATGCAAAAGCAGCAACATAATACACTAACATGTAGCTTTCCAGTCAGGACTACTGGCTTCAAAGAATCGTACATTCCAAAATACAGACCACGGTATACAATGATGCCAACACATGAAATGTTGAATCCACGGTAAAGCCCAGCAATACCATCAGATTGCAGAGTCTTTCTATAGACATCAACCAAACCATTGAATTGCCTCTCTCCTCCTGTCTTTGCAGCCTTGGCATCATTTGCAAGACGAGTTCTAGCATAATCCAAGGAATAAACAAAGAGCAGGGAAGAGGCACCAGCAGCACCGCCAGATGCCAAGTTACCAGCAAACCACTTCCAGTAGCCATCACGGTCCTTCCTGAAGTTGAAGAGCCTCTTAAAGTAATCTTTGAATGCAAAGTTCAAGGCCTGACAAGAAATCAGAGGCTATCATAAGGGAAAAAGTGGGGGGAAAAGAAGGAAAAGATAATAATTCATTGAAGTATTTGCAACAGAAGAAGCAACAAACCTGAGTGGGGAAATAACGGATGACATTGGCAGTGTTCCCTCTCCACAATGACATGATCCCCTCATCTTTAATTGTTCGGCTGAAACAATCTCCAATTCCCTTGTAGGGTTCAGAGAGTCGACCAGCCTTGATCATCTCATCTTGGTTTTGGATCAAGAGCTTCACGCGCTCAATGGGAGCTGCAGCAGTTTTGGACACAGCTGCAGAAACTCCACCCATAAGAAAATCTACAGCAAAGCCAGCAAGGCCTTTCTCTGATGGAGCCTGCACAAATATTGGTGAGGTTGTTGATGAAACCAATGACAGACCAGGGATCACAGGGCAGTGCAATCCTGCATTGTAGTAATTTCCATATGCAAACTGCCTCTGATGTAGAGTAGGTCTTTGAAGGCCCCCATATCGGCATTGAACATCATGAGACAAGATAGAACTGAGATGGACCTGGCTAGCCACCTTTTGCATGGCAGATGGGTACTGGTTCCTATCAGCCATTTCTACTTACAATGATGAGCCTGCAAGGATTGCAAATAAAGTGACATTCCAAGGAAAAATATAAGAATGGATGACAACCTGTGCAGAGATATTTATGGTCACAGAGAATATAAAAATTTAAACATGCCACTTTAAGCCATATGTTAGAATCTAAAAAGTCAAGAACAATGTCTTGATTAAATTTCATCAAACTTGTGAACCAATGTAGAACCAATATTTCAAAGAAATTTGATTGTAGATGCGATTGTGAACTTGCTAGTTGCTACCATTAACAAATGCAATGCTAAAATGAGAGAAGGAAAATTGACCATCAACAGAAGTTATGGAACTTGTCTAAGTGCTTGAGTGTAATTGAATCATGATGAAACACTACTACAGCAATAAACCAATCCAATTCTTAAGAAGAGCAACCACTGAATATGGATGTAACAATCTACCTATAAAATTATCCAGGACAAATCAAGTTAAAATTGGGGTTTCCTGAAATCACTTATACAACCCAGATTGATATAGTAAGAAGCCAATCTGAGGCTCAGCAATTGGCACAGACTGTTGTATAACAAAGTTGTAAAGTGTACCAAGTCCTTCATCCAACAAACTTTGCTCACCCTAATCATGACTAATCTAGCAATCCCAGAAAGTTGTTAAACAACAATAAATGTTGCTACAAATTAAACCGTACTTAGTAAGCAAAATCAAATTCCCAATTTTAATTACATCATTAATTACGAGTACATTGTATATAAATCAACTGCTTGTCTATCAACTTTATTCATTTTAATTACATAACACAAAATCACAAACTTTGATTCCAATTTCCTGGAATATTAATAGCACAAAGCCACAAATATTATAAGATCAAAAACCAGAAATACAGAAAATATCAATAAAGAGAGACATTGATACTGACTTTTTTTTTTTTTTTTTTGGTTCTTTGAGAATAAGAGCAACAGATCGAAACAGAGGCTATTAAAGAGAGGAAGAGAAATCTGAAAGAAGTAAAAAGGGTTTATATATAAAGAAGCAATAAGAAATGTTATGAATTGAATACAAACAAAAATACATACACAATAACCGAAATGTAAGCAACGCCAAATAACAGTTTTAAAGCAAAACACAATCACCGCAAATAGACCGATAGATGCGTTGGGTGCAAATGCAATGACATGAACTAGTGAGAGATAGAGAGATTACCCTTTTTTTTGGCCTGTGTGAGTGAATGGAGCAGAGAGAAGCCAGGAGTGATGGTTTTCAACAGAGAGACGCAGAGAGGGAGGTTTATATATTTGCCTTTAAAATACAGGGTTATAAAACAAAAAAATTATGATATCTAATATTTAAATTTGAAATATATTATGTTTATGTTTTATAATTTTCCTTTTAAAAATAAATTTAAACTTCAATTCCTTTTGAGTGAGTATATATCTATTCATTTCAAATAAATGTATATTTATCCAAAATTTAACACAGTTATGAAATTAAATTATAAATTGCATTTCATAAAATTTTCAAATATAATTAAATAATTTTCTGTATAAAAATTAATTAAATATTATAACTTAATTTGATTTTTAACATAATTTGGAGGTAAATAAGTGAATAATTCATTTTTGCTTTTAGTATTAAAAGAGAATATTTGAATTTGAATCTATTACTAAAATTGTATATATTTATTTTCTTGTTTTAAAAATTGGATCGGACTGATTAAATTGAAAACCAGCTATTAATTTAGTTCAATTGTCTAAAAAATCAATCTCTGAACTGATTTTTGATTTTTTCCAATACACCGACTGGGCCAGTCAAGTTTCAAACTATAGGTCTACTATACAATATTTTTAGATCCAAATTACAAACAATTGGTATCAGAGCACTTGATTGTGCTGTTTTCTTGAATTTCTTAGTATGCTTTGCGCTTGCAGCTTTGCATGATCTTCCATATCAGAAAAGATTTTCTTGGAATTATTGTGATCAAGGTGATTTTGAGTAGCATATTGTGCAATTAAATGCAGGTCTAAGAAAATTCTGGCATAAAAGTTATAATTGCCTAAGGAGATTGGTATTTAAGTGGGACCATTTGTAACCTCACCAATCTTTCCTAGGAACTTTCTTAGTGCATTTTGTAAGCATAATTATCCATTCATTATTCACGGGTAGGATTACTATTGCAAAAAGTACTGTTTACGTATACGAGTTACTATTCAAGTATACGAGTACTATTTATTTTAAAGACCAAAAATGTCAGGCATCATAGTTGATATTGAGAAGTTTGATGGGATAATTAATTTTGGCTTGTAGCAAGTCAAGGATGTGTTAATCCAATCTGGATTACATAAAGTTTTGAAGGGGAGACCGACCCCTTGTATCCAACGAAAAAGATTCAGAAAAATCCGTTGAAAGTAGTGACTTGAGAAAATATAAAATGACTGACGAGGAATGGGAAGAGTTAGACATGAAAGTTGCAAGTCAAATACGTCTCTGTCTAGCCAAAAATATTCTTGCCAATGCAATTGGATTGTCTACTACAAAAGAACTGTGGGATAAGCTGATAGAGTTGTATCAAACCAAGAATCTTTCAAATAGGTTGTATTTGAAAGAGCAGTTTCATAAATTGCAGATGGAAGAATGTACAAAAATTTCAAACCATCTGAGTGTTCTGAATGAGATTGTTTCTGAGTTGGAATCTATTGGAGTGAAATTGATGATGAAGATAAAGCTTTGCGACTCATCTGGTCTTTTTCACCTTCCTACAAACACATGCATCACATTTTGATGTATGGGAAGGATAATGTGAATTTTTCAGAAGTTGCTAGCAAGTTGATTTTTGAAGAAAGAAGGTTGAATGATGAAGGTAACAATTCTGCTGAAAATTCAGCACTGGTAGTAAACGGTGATTAGAAGAAAAAGAAGAACTCCATGAAGAAATATGTTACATGTTGGGGGTGTGGGCAATCTAGGCACGTGCAAAAAAATTGCCAAAATGGTGGAGCTGGTTTGGCTAGTAGCTCCAAGTTTAAAGGAGTCACCAATACTGTCTTCCATGATATGGGAGATGATGAGCTCTCTCTGTAAAGAGCTGTGTATGTCCTCGTGGCATATTACTACCTACTAAGTTACCATGAAAAAGGATGTGATTGGTAGCGGGTCCACAAGTTTGCACATGGGCATTGGCTGACGGTTATGCAAGGTGTGTAGTGGAATTGTTGTCGATAGCAAATGAGCTTCTTAGAAAGTCAGTATGGAAGTTGCACCTTAATTTATTAGCAGGTTTCTTCGACATGAGTCGAGATGAAATTCTTAGAATCGGTGAATTAATTCTAAGTGGATATGCTTTTATGGTGGAGCATGATAAATTATTGTAATTTAGAATTATAATTGTCGGTGTTAGACAGTATTGTGGTAGCTGTATATATATATTAATCATAGTGGAGATTATTGGAAATGTTTTAAAAAAAAAAAAAAAAAAAGGAAGGAAGTCAAATATTGTGAGCCAAGGTGGAGCCCACTATTTGACCAAAAAAAAAGAAAGAGAGAAAAAAAAGGAGAAGGGGGAGTGTTGTTTACATATCCCACATCAAATGGGATTTGCAAATGGAGAGGTTCTCCTCACTTCTTAGTTCAATATTCCAAAAACTACAAGTATATTATGAGTTTTAAAGAGAAATAAACTCTCTTTATTTTGGGTATATTTGGATTTTTTTGGTGTGAGGAAAAATATCTTGTGAGTTTATGTGGTTGTAAAAATTTTTCACATAGTGAATATTTTTCTGGCTGTCTTTTGACAACAGCCGTGGTTTTTCTCCATATTGAGAGTTTTCCACATAAATTCTTGTGTTATTATTCTCCTTTAATTTCTTTGTTATTTCCGCTTGAAGAAATCCTGGAGAAGAGAATTGGATTTTTAGGTCCAAATTCTCAACAAATATAATATTGGGTAATTTATTATTTAGTCCATCTGTTTTGGGCCAATTCATACTCGGGTCCCTTTATTTTTAAAAATCAATTATGTCATCCTTGCATTTTAAAACCGTTAACATTTTGGTCATTCTATCCAAATTTTTTTACCTTTTCCGTTAAGGCCATGTGAAATGGCTAAAATACCTGTTATTTTAGTCTTTATTCACCATTTCTACCAACACTACAGTACTCATTGGCATCAAAATGCATTCTAATCAAAATTTCAAATTGTTTCTTAACTGGTGGCTTCCCTTACGAATCCATTAACTCAGTCAATTCAATATCCACAAAAAAAAAAAAAGGAAATAATAAATTAAAAAATCAAATTAATAGTTGGGTTCCCAAATGAATTTGAATGCATTCGAACACTACAAAACACAGAAAGAGATTATGAGAAAATAATTTTAGTAGTTAAATTAATTTCCTATGTATCTGTGAAAAATTCACTATCACCAAAACAACACCATCACTAATCAAATAATTGAAGTAAAATACAACCTCATTACTTGGATTTGATTCTTCTATTTCTTCAGAGAGCTGTTGCAGTGCATTTGATTCTCCTATCAGTGCAAGTTCTAGATTTCTCTCTAAGCCATAGTGATCAATGGCATTCCAACTACCGTTGAGGCTGTGAGTGGGTTTGGAGAAAGAGAAAGATAGAGAGAGAGAGATGGAGAGAGAAAGATTGACAGAGAGAGAGAGGGCCAGAAATCACCTGGCCTAGTCACGAAGGTCGAACAACACCGACACCCAAAACTTGTCATTTTCCGGCACCAACAGTGAGGTCGAACGACATTGGCAACAAAACCAAGCCCATCAGTGTTGAGATGTCCAATACACCTACCAACAACACCAATTGTGTCAGAGTCCGGTGAGATATAACAAGGAGCCCACCACCAATCGAAGAGGAAAACTCACCGATACTGAAGCTTTTCCCTGGCCGGATTGGACCAACACAAATCGCGAAGAGGTGATGCAATTTTCTTTTTCTTTTTGTAGGTTGAGATCAAGAAGGAGAGTCAAAAAAGCCTAACCCTTCGTTGTCCTCTTCGAAATATTATAATGATTCAAGTCCTCCATTTGGTGGTGGATATGGTGATGCATATGATGGATTTGGAGGCAGCGGCAGCATTGGCGATGGCGACTGTGCTGGGTCGTATAAGTCAGGTGGGGAGTTATGGAGAGAGAGGCGAAGGAAAGTGAGAGAGAGAGGAAAGGGTATTTTAGGTAATAAATATATTATTATATAATAAAATATTAAATTCAGAGTTGATTAACAGAAAAATCGACAAAATTTGGATTGAAGGACCAAAGTATTAACGGTTTCAAAATATAAATATAACATAATTGGTTTTTGAAAATAAGGGGACCCAAGTGTAAATTAGCCTAAAACACAGAGACTAAATGGTAAATTACCCTATAATATTTTACATTCTATTTTCTAATTGATTATAAATTTTAGTAGCTTCAAATTTGATGGGGAATGGGTGGCTTTTTTTTTTTTTTTTCTTTTTTTTTTTTAAACTGTTTCCCGCCACCTACGTGTGTCTTATTGCACACGTGTCTATAACTCCACAACTCAGTAGTCCCGGTGGGGAGGTCCTGAAGAGGAGGATTAGAATTTAGAAAGTCCAGCTCATGTACACTTGACACTATATCCAAAATATATATGGACTTATTATCGGATCATATCTATGAAATTCCACTGAAAATTTTGATGTTCAAGGCTCCGTTTGATTGCGGAAAATATTTGTCTAGAAAATATTTTTTGTTTTTTCCAGTGTTTGGCACATAAAAAAAAATAGTCAAAGGAAAATAATTTATAGTCAACAAAAAAAAAAACCTAATTTTAAGGGAAAACAACTTTCCGTTCTGAAAACGATAAGTTATTTTTCTAAACGTTCTCTTACGCCTCAAACACTAAAAAAGTAGGACTTTGAGCAAGATAATTATTTTGAACATATTATTATGAATGTTATCTAGTAGTAACTCTTTGAGATATCTTTTACGATTTTTAAATATGTATTTATATTTTCTTTTGGACTTATGTGACTAAGAAATTTTACTTTGATTGATATGATTAATGACTTATTATTATTATTATTATTATTATTATTATTATTTGTTGCATGTTTGATTTCATATATATGTAAAAATATAGTATTTTATTACTTATTTAAATAAAAAAAAATTGATTTTCAATAATGTGCACCAAATACTAAACAATATTTTTCAGGTGTTTTCCGCTGTTAAATCCAAACAACATAAAATATTTTATTTTCCTATAATTTATTTTTTATAGAAAATATTTTCCACAAACATATTATTTTCCATAAAACAAATGGAGCCCAAAATCTACTAAATGAAATATTGCATTACATGAACAAAATCCTTGAAAAAACAAATAACATAAAACTCCTTGTAGCTAGACTATATGACTTCAATGATTAAAGGAATCACCCTAAACATATAATAAATTCTTGAATCAGAACACCAAATCATCTAATCTATAAGTTGAAGAAGAGTGAGGAGGGTCTTATATAATTAGGCTCCACCAGAACCATACTTCGTTCCAAAAACAATCACTTGAAGCTTGTCATATCCTGCAAGAACACCAGCACCAGCAACTGCGCGAAGAATGTTTGCACCTCCACCCTTGAACAGAGATTTAACTCCCTCATTCTTAATGATTTGAGAGAATGCATCCAATGAGCTCTTATACTTGACAGCTTCACCTGAAGTCATCATCATTCTCCTGCGAACAGTATCAATTGGATATGAAGCAAGTCCAGCACCATTAGTCACAGCCCAACCAAGTGCAAAGCTAGCCAAAAAATTATCCTGCAAATTCAATGGAAAAGAAAATAATAAGAGATGCAATCATGAATCTCAACCGAAAAAAGAAAAAAAAAATCAAATTGATTAATGTATATACTAACCTGCAGCTTTCCAGTAAGTACTACTGGTTTTAAAGAATCATACATTCCAAAATACAGACCACGATATACAATGATGCCAACACAAGAAATGTTAAATCCACGGTAAAGTCCAGCAATACCATCTGTTTTCAGAGTCTTTCTGTAAACATCAATCAAGCCATTGAATTGCCTTTCTCCTCCTTTCTTTACAGATTTGGCATCGTTTGTGAGACGGGTTCTAGCATAATCCAATGAATAGTTAAACAACAAAGAAGTGGCACCAGCAGCACCACCAGAAGCTAAGTTACCAGCAAACCATTTCCAGTAACCATCGCGATCCTTTTTTAAGTTGAATAGTGCCTTAAAGTAATCTTTGAATGCAAAATTAAAGGCTTGAGTGGGGAAATAACGGATCACATTGGTTCCGTTCCCTCTCCAGAGAGACAGAAATCCCTCATCTTTGATTGTTCTGCTAAAACAATCTCCAATTCCTTTGTAAGGTTCAGAGAGACGACCAGCCTTGATCATCTCATTTTGGTTTTGGATTAAGAGTTTCACACGTTCAATGGGAGCTGCAGCAGTTTTGGACACAGCTCCAGAAACTCCACCCATAATAAAATCTATTGCAAAGCCACCAATGCCACCTTTCTCTGACGGGGCTTGGACAAGTACTGGTGATGTTGTTGATGTAACCAATGATAGATCCTGAGTCATAGGGAATTGAAATCCTGATTTGTACTGGTAATTTCCATACGCAAACTGAGCAGGCCTTTGAAAGCTACCATATTTGTATTGAGCATCATGGAAGAGGCTTGAACTGGTCGCCTTTTGCACGACAGATGAGTTCTGCTGCTGCTGCTGCCTATCAGCCATTTCTTCATTCATGCAAAATCATTAGAACTATCTTTAATCAAAATTTGAAATGTCTCAGGTTATATAATAACTATTTCATATTCAAAATTACTTACCAGATTTTGAACAGCGACACAAATGGATGAGAGAGAGTTATCCTTGAAAACTAATGAAAGCATGTGGTCTGGAGTATGGATTGGAGGTCTTATATTTGGAAATCATGGAACTGGAACTTCAAAGCAATTGGGTGGTGGGTTGCTTTAGTTTTGAAATTTCTTTTGTTTGACTAGTCGTACTTCTAGCTAGTAGTAATTGCCAATTTTGACAATTAGTTTTAGCTTTTGCCTTTCTGCAATTTTTTAGATATTTTTTGTTGGGTTTCACGGTGGATTCATAACTTACGTG
This sequence comes from Vernicia montana, assembly GCA_949750685.1. NCBI lineage: Eukaryota > Viridiplantae > Streptophyta > Magnoliopsida > Malpighiales > Euphorbiaceae > Vernicia > Vernicia montana. The sequence continues at coordinate 13,528 of CATKHJ010816689.1, read as the reverse complement.
TAGCTATGAATCAATCTCAATAATAAAAATGATTTTTTTTTTTTTTGACTTAAATTTCAGATTTTCAGTCAAAAGGCGTACCCTTTATTTTATCTTTTATTTACATCAATCTGAAATAATCACAAATGCTAAATAAGCTGAAATCAGTGCACTGTATAATTAAATATTTATGTTCATACATGCATAAAGAGACATAATGTCGACATGTGAATTTAGGGGAAAACTAGTTGTTGACAGGCTTTTCTTTTTCCCTCTTCCAAGAAGAAAACCTGATATTTTTCTAACAAATTTACCAAATTAAATGCCTGACCATCAACATGCTAAAACGAATATTCAAAATTCATCAACATTTCAGCCCAGCCATCTTCCCCTCTGCTTCCAAATTGAATGGATTAAATTCAATTAAATTATTCTAGAAAGGAAAAAAAGAAACTTCATTAAATTATTCCAGATTTTCAGGTAAAAAAAAACAATGATTTTCTAACGATAGGAAAAGTGATTTGGTCGTGATACATTAAACAAAAGTGGCATCTTATTCTTGAGAATTTGTTTTGAATTTTCTTCTCCTTCCTGTATATAGACAGAATTTTTTACTCGAAAAAATGGATTTAGCATAACCAATGTATGCATGACTTTTCCTCCAGTCAATGAGGAAGAAAAAATGTCATCATGGAGCCATCCACGTTACTTCAGGACGAGAAAAGTAAATCCAGCCAACTATGAACTCAATAACAACTTGAAATTGACAATCCATACAAGCAACGCATGGAGCAAAAACACTATTAGGAAGCAAATGAAACAAAATAGATACAAGTTTCATTGCCCTAGCATATCTACTCAGTAGATTGAAATCATTTATTGAATATAGTAAGAATTATCCCTCACAACATAAATAAATCTAATACAGCTAAGTGAGGTAGCCAAATAATACACAAACCCCTGGACCTATCCAAAGTTCCCAGGTGCATTAATGCTCTATAAATTTCTGGCTTGCAGAAAGTAGTGCCACAGAGAGAGTAGGGGGAGCAAAAGGATGTGAAGTTTTAGTACTAAAATGCTGCAGCATTAAACTTTTCAATTTTATAGCAAAAAGCTTAGATAAACAAACTATCATACATTCCTGAGGTTAATCTAAAATAATACATGTGGTTCACAAGGTTAGTTACTACATATACATAAAGCTAGAGAAGTTCATCGTACGGCTATCTTACAAAATACCTGGAGTAGATTGTCAGTTCTTTAAAAGAGCTATTGATGCCTGCCCAAATCAATTTGCTCTCTTCCTTGCAGTCTGTCAATACCAAGGGAGGTGGGGTCTCGAGATGTTTCTGAGCTCCTGAAATCCATTTCTAGTTGCTTCTGCCTCAAATGCAATACACTTTGCTCATTCTCTAATCTCATCCTCTCATTTTCCAGCCTCAACCTCTCAAACTCCCTATCTTTCTTGCCGCAGTATCTCAACCACTTGAAGCGTTGCTTCTCAAGCTCAAAAGCTTGAGCTTGGATGCTGACTCTTTGCTCCAGGAGCTGCAACTTCTGCTTCTTAATCCACTCCTTTTTCTCCCATAATGACACAGTAGGGTCTTGCAAAATCCCAGCCATTTCAACCTCAAAGCCATTATACCCACCTGATTGAGACCAAAGATGGGCATCATCTTCATGTGGTTTAATCCTCTCAGCATACTTGCCCATTCTCTCCCCATCCTCGTTAGCATTATTATCATCTTCATTATCTGATTCATCATCATCACTGTCATCATGTCCCTCAGCTTGCTCATCCTCTGAGCCATTATTGTCTTTTGAGCACCTTTCAAGGGGTAACAAACAGCCTTGTAGATCAAGATCATTGCAATTGGGTATCCTTTGCCCATTATGGTAAGCACACATTTCCTTATAAAACAAATGTTTTGAGCTCAATATCTTTCTAACATCATCTTTCGCCTTAGCTGAAAGATGAGGCATTGAGTCCATAAGTGAAGGGTTCTCCACCACTCTACAACTAGTTCCCCTCCCAAGAATATCATTCAATCTCTTGTACCTCTTATTCAAATCATTAAATTTATCCTCACACTGTTGAGGGGAAACATGACAGCCTTTACTGATCATTATCTTTGACACCATTTTCCACTTACCTTTCTTCTGCAAAATCCCAGATTTTCTCTTATGCCCCTCGGCACCCTCAAATGAACCATCATCACCCACACAAGCAACCACTGCTATCAGAAGCCTAACCACATTATCTGTCCATTTCATTCGCTGCCATGGAGATCCCTTTTTACCCTTAGCCCCACTGGAGTTCTCACCATTCCCATCTTCTGTAAAACTCAGTTCATCATCCTCACTCACATTGCCATTATTTGTGGCATTAAAAGGGCTAACTGCTTTCCCTTTACTGAAATTTTCTGAATATCCCTTTGGCATTGAACCTTTAACTTCCATTAGCCCAATGGGTTGATGATCGTTATCAAGACTACCTATTAAATTCATGTGATGTTGATGGGCTAATGAGGGATTTCCCAACTGGGTCTGCTGCTGTCTTTGAATTGGTGACTCAAGGTCAAATAATCCACCAGCTGAACCAGACAAAAACCGACCTCCCAAACCTGAACTATCCATATATCAACAAACTGAATCCCTAAACGCAAAACCCTAATGCTCTTCAGTTGCTGAGAAAAGCAGGATCAGGAAATAACCTAAAATCTCAAATTTCACATATTTTAATGTTGAAGTAAGCAACAAAAGCACTTTATTAGACCTAATGCAAGTACTTGGCTAACCCGAGCAGGCAACTCCATTATTAGGAACTAAAAAAATTCCACTTTCTTCCATTTTCTTAGCAGCTACACAAAAGGGTATCCATAAAACCGAAAGCCTACAAAATCTTTAAACCCAATACAGATTATATTAAGTCGTAACCATCCAAAAGCATATCCCCTAAACTTAATCCCCCACGCTTTCACAAAACCAAAAACCTTGAAACTGAATGTAAACAAGAAAATTTAAAAAAAAAAAAAATCTTAAAATTCAAGTCAGATCAAGATTCCCAGCAAGACCCAATAATCTATTCCGGTGTTTCCCAGATTCTTGGAAATGAAGACTGAAGCTTCCTAAGAAATGAAACAAGGGTTGATCAATGCAATGGCCCAAAGCTAAAAATAGTAAATATATAAAAGAAGAGCTATTTCAAACTTACCTTTTCTAATGATCCAGAATAGAAATTTCACCGTAAGAGAGAGGCAGACAGAATTTTCGCTGGAAAAAATTTCATCGAGAAGGAAAGAGCTTTTGGTAGCCGGCGAGTACAGATCCTGAGGTAAGCTACGTGTTTTTCTGTTTCTTGTCGTTGAAATTGCGTTTATGGTACGATTTTAAAACCGGCCCGGTCTTTAAAACTGATAAAAGATATAAAATTTTAAATACTACCATATTTTTATTATTTATATCAAAGGTGTTTTCCAGTAAACTTTCTTTGCCTTAAAAGATTCTTTTACGAAAATCATAATTTTTTTATAAATTAAATTTTTTTTTTTTATAATTCTTCTTCATTATAAAAAAAAAATTAATTTATGAAAAATTAATTTATTTTATATAAAACAATAACTTTACAAAAAAAATTCATAAATTAACAAAAAAAAATAATAATTTCGTAATTACGAAAAAAATAACTCTCTTACGAAAAATTACAATTATCTTATATTTTTTCGTAAATAAAATTAATTTTTCATAATTTTTCTTAATTGTGAAAAAATTTAATTTTATAAAAATATGACTTATTTTGTGCAAAAGAATAACTTTAAAAATAAATTCCTAATTTAACGAAAAAAAATTATTAATTTTATTTCATTTCGTTAATTTCATTTATTTCGTAAAATTAATTAATAAAATTATTTTGTTAATTTCATAAAGTTAATTAATGAAATTATTTCGTTAATTTCGTAAAATTAATTATCAAAATTATTTTTCTACTTCATTTCATTAATTTCATAAAATTAATTAATAAAATTATTTTTTTATTAATTTAGGAGTTTTATCGTAAAGTTATTATTTTATACAAAATAAGTTATATTTTCATAAAATTAAAACTTTTTTCGCAATTAAGAAGAATTACGAAAAAATAATTTAATTTATGAAAAAGATAAAAAATTATAATTTTTTGTAAAATAATCATTTTTTCGTAAATTAAAATAAAATAGATTTACTTTGTTAAAAAAAATAACCATAAAAAACACCTTATATCAATATATATATATATATATAACACTTTATAATTAGACATTATCTCATTATTTTATATCAAGCTCGTTTTTATGGCTCTATTGAAACTCCATCTTTTATTGAGAAGGTTATTTTGTGGGATTTGATTTATTCTTCTTAATAAAATTTCTTAGTTTAAAAAAAAAAAATGAGTAATTTGAACTTATTTATGGATCGATTTCCAATTAAACCAAACGGATCAATCTAAGTTTAAAAACATTATTAATTTGTCTTTTTTATTTAATTTGTCGTTTAGGTATAAAAGAAAACGACTTGTACACTATGTTTGAAAAAAAAGTTGAATGGAGAAAAAAAGGGAGGGAAAAAAAGGTGGGGAAAAGAATAAAAAATGTGAAGAAAACTTTTTTTTTTCCACTTTGTTTGGAAAAGTGATGAAAGGTGAGGGAGTGAAAAGATAGGAAAAAAATAAAATTATTATTATACCATTTTGTTCTTTGATTGAAACATAAAAAAAATAAGATTAAAAATATAATTTTATTTATAAAAATAATTAAAAACTACTTTCTTTTTCATTCCCCTAATTTTGAGAGGAAAATTTTTTGTGGGCCCAAAGAAAAAATTACTATTCATAGCATTTTCATTTTCCTTTTCCTTTCCTTAGCTTCCCAAACAAGGAATTCACACTAGCTATTTTCATTCTCCTCTCTTCCATTTACTAGCTTTTCCCTCTTCACAAACAAAGCAGTAGGTTATCCACCTGTCAAACTTTTGTTTCAAATAAATTAAACGCATGTCGTTTCTATTTAGTAGTTCATATCGTTAGAAGAAAAGCAATGTAGTGTGCCAGGAAATCCTTGTTCAGAATATTAAATATAAGAAACGACTTGAAGTATCTTTATTTAACTAAAATTTCTTTAATTAAGCTTAACTTAATGGAAACCGTAATCTAAAGTAGAATACACGAAATACATGAATTTATTATGTCACATGTATTTTTTGTGTTAATCTGAAACTTTCCTTTTTGAATATCCCTCAGCTTTGCTAACAACTCTTTTGCTAATTATGGTTTTCACCCACCCAGTCGTTTAATGCTGCCGTTTATTCCTTGTCATGTTATATCTATAAACGACATCAAAACATGTACTTATCCCAACAACTTTTAAATGATTTTTCTTTAAAAAAAAACAACCGCACCTATATATTAATTCTTTATTGTAGATCTAGTGGTTTGATATCGGTCTTTTATAGGAAAAAAATTGTTAGGTAGGTTGAGTTTAACACGTTAAAACATACCATTCAAAACCTGCAAGTTATGAGAACTCATCCTGAGGGAGAAAAAAAAAATAATCCACCTTCACTTGGGAAGAATCAGGATCTTACATTATTACATGCTGTAGAGCATGAACTGATGTACATGTCGCCATTACTATTAGGCTTTAAAAGTTAACCTTAGTTACAATTCATTAGGATTGTCATATGCTATCATGGTAAATTTGCAGTTAAGAATTTCTAATGTGCAGAGGTTTCTTATAAGACTGCAATAAGAGTGAAGAACAAACCACGCTAAGTGATGAAGCAGCCATGCAAGCACCAGCAAGCCAAGGTGGCAACCGAATTCCAGTGAATGGGTATAGGATTCCAGCAGCAATAGGCATGCCGAGAATGTTATAGCCAAGGGCCCACACATAGTTTAGCCGAATACGCAAAATGGTCTTTCTGGATAGATCGATGGCTGTAACTACATCTTCTAAGTTGCTTTTGATGAGAACTATATCAGCTGCTTCTATGGCTACATCAGTGCCAGCACCAATTGCCATGCCAACATCAGCTGCAACTAAGGCTGGGGAGTCATTTATCCCATCTCCCACCATTGCCACAGTCAACCCTTTTCCCTGCATCCAGCACAAATATTTCATATCTTGAGCAGTTATGAACAATCAGCTCACACCCAATGGATAATTTTTTAATCATTTCAAAATAACGATGCAAAACCAACAAAAATTTCTAGCATGCCTGCCAAAATTTGGAGGACTCCAAACTGAAGGTCATCACCCCAATGTATTTAGCATTTTTTCACACTAATTCTAATAGTATTTACATCCATTGATATCAAGGCATGCATATATCTGTGTGTGTAAAGGGAGATTTGCATGTGCCCTTTAATGTCAACACAAACAACTCAGTAAAATAAAGTAAAATGCCCTTATTTTAAAGGTCAAATCACGAGAGGAAGCAGACATGCAATGCTGTGCCAAAAAATTCAGGCAGCTGCGGTAAAAAAACCTTTTATGAGCAAAAAACTTTTCTTACAAAGCTTTGCGTGAATTTATGTCTCAAGCACTCAATTATACTTCTATGAGCAATTACTCATTGCAAGGAAAAGAGAAAGCAGCCAAAATAAATGCCAGAAAAAAGAAGAATGTATTCATTTAATTTCTTCCACATAAAACTTCTCTGAATTGTTTCTATGTCCAAAAATAATATTTTTAGCGTCAATTGAGGAAAAATTTAATAAAGTGAAGTCGACTTACTGAAATAAAAACTATACAAAATGTAAAAGACTACTCTTCCATTTCCTCTTTTATTATTATTATTATTTTTTTTCTCAAAAGCAAGCCATTGGTAGTCTTGACTGTGGGAGCTGCCAGAGAAATTCTATTTAATCTACCGAGATGAAGTAATCTATTGAAAAATATTTTCATTGCACATATAAAAAAAAAACTTTTTTCTTGTCTCCATCAGACGTCAACCAACTCCAGCCTGAAAAATTAATCTGTAAATGGTAAAGACATAATTTCTCAATAGTAATTAATTGCAATGACTTGAATAAGCCGAGTGCCTGAATACTCAATAACATACTCCTTTCAGAGGATATTATGGCCAAAATAATATTTCAATTACAGCACTTTTCAAGTCTGCAGATTCTTCCATTAAGAAGACAAATATTAGAAGACTAGGATTATTATGGCTAAAAAAATGAGAGGGCACGATTCTGTATTTTTGTTTGCGTATGTATTTTGTGGTGGACTATGACTAATTGATAGTCATTCATGGTTATTAGTTTATGAATTAATAAACATAAGCATACCTGTAAGTCTTTGATCCTGTCAGCCTTTCCCAGTGGATCTGTCTCAGCAAACACCTTTTTAATTCCAACCTCCTTTGCAATGGCAGCTGCTGTAGCCCAGTTATCACCAGTCACCATGATGGATGAGATGCCCATGGAATCAAGAAAGGAAATGACACGCTTAGCCTCTGGCTTTACTGGATCACTCACAGCAAAAGCTCCTGCAATTTTTCCATCAATAGAAACTAGCACACACGTTCTAGCCAGCTTCTCATTTTCTGAAATGTAGTTCTCAACCTCAGGACCAACCGTAACATTACAAGCCTGCATGAGCCTCTTATTCCCAACCAAAACCATACTGTCACCCACTTTTCCACTCACCCCAGCTCCAGTGTGCACCTCAAAGTCCTTAACCTCTCTAACATGTTCTGTTTTAGACCCAATCTTTTGGCGTAGCCTCTTAGCATGCTCCACCACAGCTTTTGCTATTGGGTGTTCACTATTCACCTGAGGGAGAAAAAAATCTGAAAATTTATCTCCTCGCTGTAGTGGCAGCAGGAACTCATAAAAAAAACATGGCTTTCTATATTATTAGTGTATTTCAATAACTAACATACACTCTCAGATATTCAAGCAACTTGAGAAGTATCCAAAATACTTCAAAATGAACAGTGACTTATTTTTCATTTTACACGTGTCAATCCCAGCAAATTTCAACACCCCCCCACCACCACCACTCCAACACAAATCAAGTTTGTTAAGCTGGCATCTTGACCTTTTAAAAAAAAAAAGAAATTTCCCAATTTGTACTTGTGAGTAAAGTTATATTTCAATCCTATTGTTTCACATCAGAAAATTGCTGACAATATGGATACCCACCTCAGCAGCAGTAACTATGTCACAGAATTCCTCCATTAAGAAACTGGAAAAGAGCACAGCACTAACTGATACTGGTTTTCCAATTGTTAAAGTCCCTGTCTTGTCAAAGATAACTGTTTTCACCTGCATGATAGGAGGAACAACAATCTGGTAAAAACAATCATCTGCAAAAGGCAATTTGACATGTATGAATCCATCCGCCAATAAAGATTCAATTAATCTCAAGTAAAAGATGCAATGAAAGATAAAAGAATCAGTGCCTAATATGAAAACCATCAACTCCATGACCATGATAATAACAATTTGACAGGAATCTTCCTAGGCAGTGAGCTTTTTGAACCTAGGGATCTTGGGACAATATAAATGCAGCACATACAAGCGGTCACTTTCTGTAAAAGTATCCAAATATTATAATGAATACAAAAACAAAAAGGCAATAACCACCCTTTGCTGGGATTCATTGGTGACCTACATGACAAGGAGTAGCCTTCCTCCTCCCTACTCAAGTAGTATCAAAACATGCGGCTTCTATTGGAAATCTCAAGCCTTAACAACTAGGCTGTCCTGTGGGGATGACAACTTTTTACTTACCAATATGCTTTATTTTTTGGGTAAGCTCAATCCATTTCGATTGAATATAAATTCTATTTAACAAATTCATTTTACAGGGGCTTTACCTTGTGCGCCTTTTCAAGTGCATTTCCACCTTTGATAAGCACACCTTGAGAAGCGCCCTTGCCCGTGGCAACCATGACAGCTGTTGGTGTTGCTAGCCCTAGAGCACATGGGCATGCAACCACCAGTACTGATATACCAAACTGCAGTGCAAGCTCAAATCCGTCCATGGCTTTTGGTATCCAATGTCTAGGGTAAAGACCGGCTTCTCCAGGAATGAACCATCCCAGCCACGTTACAAAAGCTGCAATAACAACCTGAAATGGGTTGATCAATTATCAATGAGTAATGAAGGGTACAACCAGATAAGAAAATAGGAATTGAGCACTTCCAAACTAGAACCAGAGAAGTGAACAGATTGAAAAAACACATAAAGCATAACCTTTGGATGATGGATGAGAAGAAAATTTAACACTTCTCCAGAATTTTAAGAAGGGAGAAGAGAAACAAAGAAGAAGTTCTCCACAGTCTACATTGTGTTACAGGAAATCAAATTACAGAGAGCAAAAAATAGAAATGATGTAAGTTTATCAAGCAATGGGAGTTGCAGAAATTTTAAATCACAGGGAAAACTGATATTCTTTGCTTTATAATCAGCAAGCACAAGCTCATTCACCTAAAAGAGGATTCTTTGATCTGAAATTCTGAATTTACTTTCTCTTCTTAGTCTAAGTTTCTACCTTTGGCTTGTCAACTAATTAGTTCACGCTTAACTAAATGAATCCCTTTTAGGGCAGTTCTCAAAGATGCCCCTGAAAGATAGAAATGATTATCCAACATACCAAGTTTCCAGAGACTGTCAACGCATTTAAAATGGCTTGATTTTCACCAGTGTGTCCAAAAGAAAAAAAAAAAAAAAGCAAAACAGAATATTCTATAGTTTATATTTCAGCTAAGTAATTCATCTGTTCTTTTTTTCTGGTTTCTTCAATTTGCAGCTTTAAAGGGGAAGGAGGGTGGGTGGGGGAGGGGGGTGTGGTTCAAGGAAATCATGGCCAAAAAATTCTGCAGCCAAGTTCAAAAGAGAGTATCCTTTTTTATATTCTATAATTAAGCATACCCTCTCAGAGCACTTGATTTTCTATAAACAAAAGAAATAGCACACTTTTTTTATAGGGAAGTAAAACTAATCATCGTCCACAAAACCTGATGAAAAACAAGATAAAGTAGGTAATGAACTGACTGTAGGAACAAAAAACTTGGAAATTTGATCTGCTAGTTTCTGAACAGGGGCCCTGGCAAGCTGAGCAGCTTCTACAAGTTGAACAATTTGGGAAAGCGCAGTTTCTGACCCAACATGAGTAGCCTTGATGAGCAAGCATCCATTCTCATTCATGGTCCCACCAATTACCTATTCGTGGTGTAAAAGTGGAGGATTAAAAAAAAAAAAAAAAAAAAAAGATAAATATCCATGCATTTTTATTATTTCTGAGATACCACATGTAACAATATGTAAATTCCAAATGATACCTTGTCACCGGGTTTTTTAGCAATAGGCCTTGCCTCTCCTGTGATCATACTTTCATTCACATGGCTTTGGCCATCTATGACAATCCCATCAACAGGAACTTTTGCCCCTGGAACAATCTTTAATATATCATTCCTTTGTATCAGTTCTGTACTTATTTCCATCTCTGAGATGGCATTTCCATCTGTGTCAAATGTCAACAGATAAGCTGTATCAGGAGAAAGCTCTGTCAGCTTCGCTAAAGCATCTGATGTCTTGCCTTTAGCTAGAACCTCCAAATACTTCCCCAAAAGAATAAAGGATATCAACATGGCACTTGTCTCAAAGAAATCTTGCCCTTCAAATTTATCTGAAGTCATTGCTTTTATCACTATATATACAGAGTAAAAATAAGCAGCATTGGTTCCTAATGCAACCAAAACATCCATATTGGCAGATTTCCGTCGCAATGCATGGTATGATCCCACATAAAACCTGAAAAAGACATTAAATGAGTAAAGATTGATGGGTTTCTCATAATTATCTATGCGTATAGTTATACTTCTCATTTTTCAATAACAGAGATAATCTATTCATATTAGAATGGCATAGAAGTAAAATAACAAGAAAGTAACATGATTTGTGCTTGTTTAGTACCTTCGGCCAACAATGAACTGCACAGGTGTGCAGAGAATCCACCGAAGAAGCATTCCTATGGTAACCATGTTTTGAATCCTGTACTCTAACCAGATATTATAAGGATGAAGCATTGGAAGTACCATGGAAAATAGAAGCACTGGAACCGAGAAAAGGCAGCTCAAGAAAAATTGAGTTCTGTATGTCCGAATTTCTTGCATCTGCTCTGTTTCTCTTCGCTTTGGAGGCACATATAGGCTTGCGTGGTAAATGTTGGGACCTCGGGAAGCTTCTTCGATGCACTGTATAAGAGATCTCGGACCTGTAAGGTCTGGGTCATAGCTAACAGTTACCTTATGTTCTGCAAGGTCGATTTCAACATGATTCACACCCCTTGATCTTGATGACTCAAGGGAGGACTGGATAATTTTAGCATCTTCTGTGGAATTAATTCCTTCGAGTTTCAAATGCACTTTGTTCGCATCATTCCCAGAACTGATGATCTCTGCTCCAAAGCCAGCATCTTCTACTGCTTCTATAATGTGATCTGTATCAGTGAGGTTTGGATCAAAGTGAACTTTTGCTTCTTCAAGAGCTAGACCAACTGCTGCTTTTTTAACTCCATTAGCCATGAGGAGAGCACGTTCAACAGACTCAGAGCAACTAGTGCATGCCATTCCTTTAATCCTGAGCCGGCATACTGATATTTCTTGTTCTGGAAACTCATCAACTGGAAAACCAGCTGCTTCTATGGTTTCCTTTATTTTTTGAGCCTAAAGAAGTTTACAACATAAGTACTTCTAGATTCCAGAATATAAAGAAGCCATAAAAATTAGCAGGGAAAAAAGATCCAAACAATTTTCAAAACTTGAAACAGGCAAATTAAAAAGCACAAAATAAAATAAAATTCCATCTCATACAGCTCTTTATCTGCATTTACCAAACAAAAAAAAATTGCAAATAAATACTAATTCCAACAGGATTAGGGAAAACTCATAAGAATTCCCCAATTATTTTTCAATATAAAAGTGAATAAAGACTTATACAAGTTCTTCAAGTTGACTTACAGTAACTAGCTGTGGTATGTAAGAAATAACAGCATAGCCATCAAGGGGCGATACCAAAGCCTTCTCAACTCCACTAAGCTCTCCTAGCACAGATTCTATGGATGTGGCACAAGAGGCGCACTTGATTTCCCCTATTTTAAACTTAATGGTTTTAACCTGCTTATCTCTGCCATCCTTCTGTTTGGGGACAGAAATTGCAACATCATCTGGAGGCTGCAGCAGAGGTGTCTTAAGATCATCCTTCCCTTTAACTTCCATTTTACCGTTCTGATTGATTAATCTCATCACTGCTTAAAAACAAGCAATACACAGTATTAGCAAAGTAACTTGATAATAAGTACAACCAATTCAAAGAATAAACACGAAATCTGCAAAACCATGAAAAACAACAAACGCATTTTCATTATTATACTGCTCCAAGTAAAATCAAAGACAAAAATAAATAAATCAACCCACAATAATTTTTCGAGAAACCAACAAAAAAATTTCTAGGAGTGGCATTAATTTAGATTGGCTTTTATTTCTACATAATCAAATATAACAGGGAATAACGATAGTACCATTGACTCAAATTAATCCAAGTCAACTCACAAACCTACACATACAATACTCTTAAATCTATATCTACAGTTTTGTATGAACATAAGCGAATAGAAATTTGAAAGGCAACCTGTGATACATATATAAAGAAGATACCTATCGGCTTCAATCGCGCACGTGAAGAAAAAGGAGGATTGTTAGGGTTTTGCCTTTAGAAGATGAATTTGTAAAAGGTAATTGAAAATTAGGAATTACAAAACCTGTAATAAAACTCTAAATTAGGGCTCCTAGTGAAATGGGAAGAGATATGTCACAGGTCGGCCACCGCAAAAGAGGAAGCGAGAGAGAGAGAGAGAGTTGCGCCAGAAAGTTACGAGAAATGGTGTTTGTCGCTTTATATAGTTTGCTTTGCTTTTTGAATTTTTGAAATCTTAACGTCTTATAAGGGCTCTTCGAGTTTCGACCCGCGGTACAGTACAAATCAAAATTTTATTTTTCCCTCGCGGGTCTTAGTCCCTAGTTTTAGGCGTTAACCTCTAAGTTTTTTTGTTTTTATTTTTATCAAAATTGCTAGGTTTGTTGTAAATCGACTTATTAACTCAGTATATCAAAGACAATAAGAAGAGATATAAAGCAATAAAGTAAAGAGAGAGAGATAAAATATGTAGAGAGTAAAATGGACTCCAAACTCTTATTATTAGATTAACTCTAACTTCCCTTATATAGAAGAATAGCTAGGGTTTAGTGTATACAATATTACTGAAATAATCATGTACTATAATCTCTCTAAAATATATACTCAAGGATGTTTAAATAATATTCACATATAATAATTATCTATAACACTCCCCCTTGGATATTACTTGCGCCATGAATATGCCTCGTTAAAAACCTTGCTAAAAAACCCAGTGGAAAAAAATATAGCTAAGGAAAAGAGTACAATTCATGCGCTATTCTATTATTGCACAGATTGCCTCATTAAAACCTTTGGTCAAGAAAATC
>CATKHJ010816676.1:0-17871 GCA_949750685.1 Vernicia montana | reverse complement strand
CTTTAACTCATCTTGCCTACACATGAAGTTCCAATTCACATATTAACTACACTTCATATAACCTTAGTCTTATGACTTGTTTTCTTCAAATCTAATTATAAATTCTCAATTCTTACTCTTAACTATTAATTATCTCTTAACCATTTACAAAATATCCAAACTTGATTCTAGGGTTTGCTCATTTTAGGGTTTCTATGGATTTAGCTCAATAAAACTCATATCTTGCAATTAATGCTATAAACATCATCTATTAAACTCATTGTTAAGTATTAAACCTTAATCAAACAAAACCCAAAAGGAAAATCAAAGATTAGAATATTTACCTCAAGAATTTCCCTTTAACTCCACATCCATAAATCTTCCAAATCAAGAAGAAATCTCCTTAGATCTTGTATTTCCTTTGATATCTTAAATATAAAAGACTAATCTTAGCCTTAGAGAATCATATATAGAGTTTGATAGGGTTTGGGGGTTATTGGGGTCGGAGAAAAGGAAGAAGCAATCAGATTTCTCGCAATGGGCTGCTGGTGTCTTTATATAGCCCCGATGGGTGTTGCGGTCGCAGTATGCCAGTTGCAGTTGCGATACTCATATCGCGGTCGCAATTGGCTCATTGCGGTCGCGATATAGTACTGTTCACATGACTGTTCCTTCTGATATTGTGGTCGCTACACACAGGTCGCGGTCGCGATTCTCCTTCAACCAAAACTCAAAAATCAGACAGAAGAGTTTGTGACCAACTTCACGTCCAAGGTCGCGGGTGCGATTTAGGTCCTGCCGTCCCACTTAGCAATTTAACCTCCAATCCTTAAGAAATTCAATTCTTATTCATTCATACATATGAACTAATATTCATACATATGGTCAACAAGTAATCTCCATGAACTTGGGTATTACGGTATCCTTGTATTTCAAATTCAATCCGATACAATACTTATAGCTCACTTGGCTTAATTCGCGAAAAATTCACACACAATCTCATAACATGGCAATCCACATATATTATTCATCTATATTTTCGGTATATAAGAATGACTTGAAGTTGGGGTATTACAATATATATATAAATATTATATGATAAGTATAAAAAAAAAAAAAAAAAGTGAGTAGCTATATTAAAGAGAGAGAGAGAGAGAGAGTTTAGTTTAGTTTAATTTTAGATAAAAAAAAAAATAAATGCGATCTCGGAAAATTTAGCCATCCGATTTTTATGATTTTGGTCTTAAATGAAAGATCTATACTGGAGTTTTCATTTAACACCAATTTTGCTCCGATCAAAACGTCATACATTGAAGGGATCGCTTGAAAAATTTTTGACTATAAAAACTTTGAAGGCTCGATTATTTTGATTGGTGGCTCGTATGAGCGAGTGGATGCTACCACCGTGCTCCTGGTAGTGAGACACATCTTTCTGTATAGTTTCATAATTTTCTAGCAACGGTCAACGCCGGTCAACACTGATTCCGGTAATTATTGGTGGTGATTTTTCTACAGCGGTCTTAAAATAATATTCTGAAATTTATAGGACCAGATAATCTTTGTGTAATTCCTGAAACTTAAGTTATATGCGTGTATTACTAGATATCTGTGTTTTTAATGCTAGAAATTTTATGAAACTGAATGTGAATATTTTATATGTTGGTTAGAAAAATTAATTAAGATGAATAATATGCTTACTTAAGGAAATTGATAGATTTGGTTATTTATGATTATTTTATGAAACTTTTAGGATTTAAAATTGTGTTTTAAACACAATAATTAATTGAGAAAAATATTTATTTATTTCAAGAAAATATGTTGAGGTCAAAAATTTAAATTAATTATATAATTGATGATTTATATTAGAGTTTTATTGAGTTGAGCAATGGAACTCTAGGTGTAGGAAATCTTAGGTTTAAATTGATTTGTTATAATTATGGGATAAGATTATTAGCAAAGTATAAGAATTAAGAATCTATGGTAAAATTTAAGAGTTTATGGGTTGATTTGAGGAATCAAGCTATATGACTATGATTCCAAGGAACATAGTTGATATGTGAATTGTGGATTTTATTTGTAGTCAAGGTGAGCCAAGGAAACGAATGGATTACAAGCAAATTAAAGTGATTGAAATTGATTGAAAGGATATCTCATAGAGAGGTGAGTTATAGAATATACCAGTACATAGTAACCTACCATAACATTGTTTATTGCAATTTCTATTGATTTATTCATTCTAAATGACTCATATTGCTTATTGATTCTTATTGATATTATCGTTATTGATATTGATATTGATATTGATCATTGAATTCTTATTGTTCTATTAACCATATTGATTTATTGTTAATGAACTTTAATTGACCTGATTTTATTGATTATTGCCTATTGATTATTGAAAGACCACTTAGGTTTATATTTTGTTATTGTTCCTACCAAATAGACCTATTCGTGGGCCGGGCTACGGGCTTCAATTAGTGAAGGAAATTGCGGGTCGATCAGGCTAGGCCTTTGGAAAATTGAGCATTTTTTAAACCCAAGTCTGATCCATGAACAGGTCTATTACTGAACCATTGACCATAATTGTGACAGAACGCCTATATTAATGGGGGATAAACCATTAGACCGTGTGCACCGGTGACTCAACTAATAGAGTCAAATTTATCAGTGTCCTACCTTGAGAGGACTATATACTCTAGGCGTGTGCTCGGCCAAGCATGCATTAATTGTTAAGAGGGAGAAGTTATTGCCCTTATTGATTGATATTGATTAATCGATTGATATTGTTCTGCCAATTTGATGCCATTTCTTCTAGGCACACATATGTTATTGTTCTAACCCTCAATTTGCTATATGATATATTTCTTCATGCAGCCTCAGGTATTGGTATATTACATAATTCACTGAGTTGAAGGCTCACCCTTGTGAACCCTCAATTTTGCACCTCCAAAATTATTTCTAAACTCTCCAAAGCTGACTGGAATATTTTTCTATCCAAATCGACACTTTTCGTATCCTAAATGAACTTTCTATACCAGGTAGCACTTTCTCAAAATTGATAGAATTTTTCTCAAAACTGACTGCTAAATTGTCCGATAATTAATTTCGAGTCCATCGATACTAATCGGTAATTTTTCAGACTTCAGAATACCTCAAAAATTGACCCAAAAATTAAAAAAAAAACCTACTTTTACAGCCTTTTGGCGGAGCCTCCAGGCCTCCCGGCGGCTACCGTCAGTCCTTCCGGTGCCGTCGCCAGGTCTTCATTTTTCCTGCCGTACTGACGTTAGTCCCTCCATGTCAGCAACCACCGGAGAGGTTGGTGGAGCCGCTAGACCACCCAGTGGCACTGTCGGACCCCCTGGTGGCGCCGCTAGAGCCTCCGGTGGCTGGTCCCCCTCTTTCCCTGGAAATTCTATTTTTACCCCATTTTTAGCTTTTTTAGCCCTTTTAACCCCATCCTTTTGGTCTTTTCACACTTTCTCTTCCCAAACTACCCTCACCTCACTTTGCCTATAAATACCACCCTCCCCTCCTTCATTTTCTTTACCCTTTGAGCACTTCTTGATTGCTATCCATTTGCTCTTTTCTCTATCTCTCTAATTATTTTCTACACTTATTTTAGTTAATCATCCTAATTAAAATTAATTAATTAAAGCCCTTTTAATTAATTAATCTTAATTAATCTCCAACTCAATTTGATTAATTAATCATTTTAATTAATCATCTTAATTAATTAATCCTTTTAATTAATTAAAATTGGGTAATTAAGCAACCAAAGCACCAAATTAATCTTTTTTTTTAAAACCAACCTCGTTCTCCGAAACGGAACTCCGCTCCAGTAAAACTACTGTCCCACCACAAAAACCTAAAAAGAAGGTATAATCTCTTACCCTCAACCAAATCAATCCAATCAAATCTGACCGATCCTTAAACCCCTCCACCTTACCGTGTAATGAACTACGTGGGTTTTGATCCCCATTCAATGGGGGTATGTAGGCATGCTTGGAATCTAAATCCAAGCACCAAATCCAAATCACAATCAATCTCCTTCCCCTTTTATTTTTCAATGTAAATCCATTGTACATGTAAATGTTAATAGATTAATATAATTATTTTTGAGTGAAGGAGTGATCTTGTGATTTCCCTAGTACCTATAAGGGCTAGAGGAAATACTCTCATTTGCTTGTGGATGTTTAAATACATACTCTTTATTTTTTCACGCACTCATAATTATGCCATGCTCATGCACTCTAAATTGCAATTAATATTTGCCATCCATGAAATCAATTTTCAAGTTAAATTAAATTAAAGAGCCAAATTGAGATTATTTTAAACCAAAAACCTAGTCCCCGAGCTCAATCTGGTTCGAGGACTAGTGACTTTATTCTTGGGTAAATTAATCAAAGATTAATAAATTGGAGTCAAATTGCATTTTTCCTTATTTTTGCCATTAAAAATAAATTAGGGTGGCGACTCCCGAACCCTTTCAAAAATCAAATATATTTTTTAAGGCGATAGCCGCTTCCAATCATGAGCACCAAAACTCGTACCTAAACCTCCCTTAAAAATCGCTCGCCTTTCCTTAAGGCAAAAAATTTCATTTTGTCCCGAGCAAGGGGAGAGGCGTTCGAGCGAGGCCTCACAACCCCTCTTCAATATTTTTTTTCAGGTTATAGTTTGCAGGGCACAAGGCAGAAGTTGATTGGATTTAGCTAGAAGCTTCTTGATCATTCTTCTCCATCAAGAAGTACAATGTATATACTTATGTTCTATTAAGATTTAATATTGTATATGTAAATATTAAAATAATTGATGTTTATATTCTTTAGATGCTCCATAGAAATTGGAAGTAATAGATTGGGTAATGATTAAGGAACTATATTGATATAAGAAAATATAATGATAAGAAATATGTTCAAGTTAATTGATAAATATTATTGATAAATGTAATTGATGGTTAAATCAACTCAGGTTTGGATCTTGGGCAATAATTGTTTGTGATTTTATGGTTTAGTGTCACGATCCGACTTTCAAGCTGCGACGATCCTAGGGCATGGGTATGCTTAAGGCCACCCAAAACCCATAGGAACCTTACAGTCAATCATCCATACAGTATCATACAATCTAATCACATACAATCTCCCAAGATCTAAACCTGACAATCATGCTATTCATACTCAATAATAACGTTCGTAATTCATATATATATATAGTCATCATACTTATTATGTCTTTCATAAGTTAATGCATTGAAGGCCAAAGGAATACCATTCACACATGTACCATGAAGCATCTAAAGATTTGAATCATCATCTTTACAATATAACTAAAAAGAATGGAGCTTTACATTAATCACTTAAGTTTTCGAGGAAGAAGAAGAACGCCTTGGAAACCGAACTGATAAACTATAACTCACCTGAAAAATGGAATCACTAATGAGATAAAGCAGTGAGTAAAAATTATACTACTATAACATGTGATGCTTGGTGATTCAAGGTCGGTTTACAATAACAGTTCATGGTTCATTCATTCAATAACAATAACCAATCGGCTTAATAACAACAAACGATTGGATTCAATAACAATAATTAATAGGTTCAATAACAATAATCAAATGATTCGAAATCAATAACCAATTGTTTCAATAATATCAATCGATTGGTCCAGTATCAATAACATATCATGTTTTGCAGAAACATATCAGTACAACAAATGTCACACCCCAACTTCCTTGGTGTGACGGTCCTAGGGCGTGCGTAGGTTTAAGACCACCAAGCACCTGTAGAACCATCTAGACATAACCTGGATCATCAATTATATAATCATACAATAACTTTAAAAGAACCATTACATATCATCATCCATCATTAATGCATAAATAATCCATCATCATTCGATACATAATCATTTGATACATAATCATTCTATTGTTCACTATGGACCAAGAATCAACATAACGATCATCCAAAATGAACAATGGCAAAATAATATATAAGATTCATCCCAAAAATAATCATTCTATCTCTAATTCCATTCTAGCATTTTTCTATAGAGCTCTATGGAATGAATATTTACATATAGTGTACCATAACAAAAAGAATCCAAATAATACATTAAAGTAGCTTATTGTGAGAAAAATGTCAAGAAGCTCTATCACCGATCACTCTATTCTCCTCAACTCTAGCACCTGAAATCCACAATTAAAGAGGAATAAGCCTTCAAATTAATGAAATTATGAAATATATTATACTTGCGGGTTCTCAAGAGAAAGTGATGGGAAGTTCAACAAGTGAACATCATAAGAATAACAATTAGCAACATGGGTATATCAATAACATTTAAAATGCCTACAACGAATGTCATTATCAAAACATCTTTAATAGAACAATATCATACATACATCATAGTAGAATACAAATGGGCAGGACAAAATCACCATCCCCATAAGCATCCAAACATCATTAAGGGCAGTAACTTCTCTCTTTTTAACGTATATCTGGCCGGATATACGCCTAGAGTATATAGTTCTCTTTAAGTAGAACACTGACATGTTGGACTCTATCAGTTGAGTCACCGGTGTAGACGGTCTAATGGTTTATCCCCCATTAGTAAGGTGTTCTATCATATTAGGTTCATCTTAGTTAAGGCTTGGTAGGTATAACATAAATAAATATTAGCCCAAATGGCCATCATTCGTCAAGGGTTTCATTAATTCAACATAAAGGTTCAAGTTGCTATTTAAAACTAATAGCCATTACATTCATATATGAATAATAGAAGAATTTCAATTTCATTCTATGGCATTTTAGGATTCAATAAGAATAACATTCATGAAAGGTGGTTCATATGCATAATATATTTCATAACTCACTTCTATAGCAAAATACTTCAATACAAGCTAAAACCTCTTATCTTGGATGAACATCTTCCAATCCTTGGCCTACACAAACATGACCAACAACATTATCAATCTAAAGCTTATAAACTATAATTCTAAGGAGGAATTCACCAACTAAGAAGAAACATCTCAAATATCAAAGATTGAACTTATTCCCTCAAGAACAAATTCTAGGGTTCTAACCCAAAACCTAGTAATTAAATTCTAACAAAAAAATAAAACAATAAATAGTCATAACTACTTCTATCCAACTCCAAAAAGATGCTAAAACAACATAATAACAAAGCCCATAAGAATTAATGAAAGATTAGACATTTACCTTGAAATGTCTCTTCCAACCAAAACTAAATCTTTTAAGATTTTAAGGAGAATCCACTTAAATCTTTGAGTATCCTTTAATTCCTTGAGTTAATTAAATGTATCTTAGTCTTTAAGAAGCATTAATGGGGCTTTAGTAAAGGGTTTCGGGTGAGAAAATTTGAATTAATGAAGTTAGGTCTGATTTCACGTTTTGGGACTGCTGCTGTCTTTTTATAATCCTCGACCTTAAACGAGCGTTCAACCCTCTTGAACGAGCATTCATGCCTCTACAAATGAGCGTTCATCCTTTTTGAATGAACGTTCATCTTCAATTCCCGAAAATAACACTGTTCACACATAAGCATTTGGAACGAAAGTTCACCTTTGTGAACGAGCGTTCACCCTATTGAACGAGCCTTCAACTTAATTGAACGAGCGTTCATGCCTGCAACAGCTAAAAACTTCATTCTTTTTTCTCCCAATGCCTCAAACTCATTTAACATAGTCATGCAACTTTTAATACACAAAATACAAACACTTCTTATCTTAAGAATTCCATATCATCACAAACATAACATATATGGTTCAAGATCAATAACATCATTAAAGGAATGCATATAAAGATACATATCATACACTATACATTTAGAACTTATCTTAACCATTCCAATACATGCATATACACTATCAAAATCTTGGGTGTTACATACTTGTTGTTGGAAAGAAAGAGATAGAAAGAGAGAGAGAGAAGAGAGTTTATGCTGCATGGCTTAGGCCATTGACGGTTGGGACCCTATATATTGGATTTTAAGATGAAAATATTCAGATTCAGAGAGCCAGGTTAGGGATTAGCTCCCCAGATTGAGGTTTAGTGTGGTTCTTGTGGACTGATTCCCATCCTTGTATAACTATGTGATTATTTGTCTATATGGCACGATGCATGAGCATTACTCATAGACTGATTATAGAGCACCAGGTTCGTATATTTGTTAGTATCATTCACTGATTTAAGGTGCTCACCCCTATCTCCTTATTTATTCAGGTTGCAGGTTAAGCTTAAGAGTGGTTAATTTTGTTGAGTTTCCTTGCCTTTCTTTTCAGGTAGTGGCCTTCTCTTCAGGCAGTGGCCTTCTCTTTCGGCAGTGAAATTTATCTTAATTAATTGTTATGTAATTTATTATGTAATCTAGATTTCGCAATTACAGTAGATTGAACTTGTACCTATATTAATACTTCTGTTTTAGTATCTGACCATCTGTATTGTGGTATGTTAAGATTCTCTGTTAAACAGTAACCTGATTATGAAAATGTTTTATATTATTAAGATAGCCTTGAGTGGCTTTATTGTAATATTTTGTATAGGTTCTGTTTGGGCCTATAACCCTTGAGATGTTATAGTTATAGTCAGACTCTTGTAGTTTTTCTGTTGATTAGATAGGTCAGGCTTATTACAGGCTCTGGAGGCTTTAAGCTTTCCCGTGCCCTAGTGCCGATCACGTGTCCCTGGAGTCGAGTCGTGACAAAGTTGCTATCAAAGCTTTAGGTTCATTTTCCTAGGGAACTATAATTGTAGAGCATAGGATTCCAACATGTCTTTCTATGTCTTACTTGTTTCTAGCTTCTGCAGTACCGTGATGTCTCTTAGAGTACTATATATATATATGTGTGTGTATGTGGTTATGTTATCTTATGTGTATACTACCTTTCTCTATTTGATAAATTATTTTGTTTCTTTTAAGTATAATGAGCACTAGAGCGAGAAGGGTAGCCACAAGAGCGCAAGTTGATGCTACTGTGGAGTAAGCTGCTCCAGAGGAGGAGGGCTTTACAAGCCCAGCGGCACCAGCCCTTGGACTTCGAGGCAGGCGTAGGCAGGCTAGAGAGGAGGCACATACCAGTTTATATGCCATACTTGCTGGATTTCAGAGGATCATGAATGATGTGACTTGAGCCGTTCCTCCAACAGCTCTAGCTGCAGCACCTGCAATTTGTCTTGAGAGGTTCATCATGCAACACCCCCTACCTTCTCTAGTGATGAAAAACAGGCTTATGATTTCCTTGATAACATTAGAGAGATTTGTTTAGAATTGGGTTGCTCGGACATTAGATCTGTTTACTTCACCAGCTATAGGCTAAAAGGATCTGCTCTAGCATGGTACAAGGATTATGTGAGGCCAAGATACCAAGAGATGACCTGGGATGATTTCAACAAAGAATTCTTGGTCTGGTTTGTCTCTCATAGGTTTGTTCACCAGAAGATGATAGAGCTTAAGGGTTTGAGAAAAGATGAGCACACCTCTGTGTCAGCTTTTACTACTAAGTTTATGGGTTTGTGCAAATTTGTACCTATTGTAATACCAGATGAATATGCAAAGAAATTTGGATATGTCAAAGCTTTGGGTGATGACTATAGATCTTTGCTTAGTGGACGTTAGGGTCCTCCTTTCAGTGAGTTGGTTGATGATGCCCGTGACATATAGTTCACTATTAATGAGAAGAAGAAGAAAGCTAGAGGAGCTAGTTGATATGAGGGTCAGGACATATCTAATTTTATTGGTGTTAATGACACTTTCACCATAGGGACCTACTCCACTGATTCTCAGGGTTCCCATAGACACAAGGGCAAAGGCAAGAGTAAAGGTGGATTTAGACATGACATAGGCTACGGTGGTAGTAGTGGTGGTTCCAGTTTCAATGGTTCGGGTTCTGGTTTCGGTATAATGGTATGTGCTAAATGTGGTAGAGTCCATCAGGGACAATGCCTTCAGGGGATCATGTGTCTGTTTTAGATGTGGCTAGCTGGATCACTTTGTTAGAGATTGCCTAGTATCTGATGGACAAAGAGCTTTTACTCAAGGATCTATGGCTAGTGTATCCCAGCCTATGTATACCTCTACTCATTTTCAGTCTGAAGGACGATTCAGTGGCCAGCAGGACCATGGTTTTAGAGGCAAAGGTAGAGGACAAAGTCAAGGGCATAATTTTGGTTATACAGGTAGAGGTCAGAATCAGGGACAGGCTAGAGTGTTCACTCTCACACATCAAGATGCTCAAGCTTCAAATGTTGTGGTGGCAGGTATTCTTTCGGTCTGTTCTTTAGAAGCTTGAGTTTTATTAGATCTAGGTGCTATGCACTCCTTTGTATCCCCTAGTTTTGCAATAAGATTTGACACGGTGCCTGTCAGTCTTGAGTGTCCATTGTCAGTTGCCACTCCTATGAGTGAATCTTTGTTGGTGGACACAACCTTTCCAACATGTCCAGTTCCAGTTGAGGGTAGAATTCTTCCTACTGATTTGATTATGCTTGATGTGATGGATTTTGATGTGATTTTGGGTATGGATTGGTTGTCAACCCATTATGTTACCCTCGATTGTTGTAGCAAAGAATTTGTTTTTTGTATGCCAGGTGTTACAGAGTTTTCTTTTAGGGGAGATATAAGTGTTTCTCCCTATAATCTTGTCTCAGCCATTAGTGCTAGAAAGATGTTGCGTCATGGTTGTCAGGGTTATTTGTCTTTGGTGAGAGATGTTTCCAAGGATGTCAAAAACGTGGATAACATGCTAGTTGTAAATGAATTCCCTGATGTGTTTCCTGATGAGCTTCCAAAATTACCTCCGGATAGAGAGATAGAATTTTGTATTGATGTGGTACCTAAGAAAAACCCTATGTCCATGCCACCTTATAGGATGGCACCTACAGAGCTAAAGGAGCTTAGGGAGCAGTTGCAAGATCTTTTAGATAGGGATTTTATCCAACCCAGTACTTCACCTTAGGAAGCTCTTATTTTGTTTGTAAAGAAGAAAGATGGATCTATGCATCTTTGTATTGACTATAAGCAATTAAACAAGGTGACTGTAAAGATCAAGTATCCTCTTCCTCAGATTGATGATTTGTTTGACCAACTTCAGGGTGCTAAATGTTTTTCCAAGATTGATTTTCATTCTAGGTATTATTAATTGAGGATTAGGAGGGAAGATATTCCTAAGACGACATTCAGAACTCAATATAAGCATTATGAGTTCCTTATGATGTCCTTTAGACTCATTAATGCACCTGCCTTATGGATCTGATGAACCAAGTGTTTAAACCATTCCTGGATCGCTTTGTCATTGTGTTTATCGATGACATTTTGGTGTACTCAAGAACTCTTGAAAAGCATGCCCAACATCTGAGGATGGTTTTGCAGACTTCAAGGAATCATCAACTTTATGCCTTTTCTAAATGTGAATTCTTGTGGGACAGTGTATTTTTGGGACATATTGTTATTAAGGATGGTATTATGGTGGATACCAAAAAGGTGGAAGCTGTCACAAATTGGTTAAGATCTACTATAGTCATTAAAGTTTGCAGTTTTCTTGGGTTAATAGGCTATTATCGCCATTTTGTTTAGAATTTTTCAAGGATAGCAGCCCCTCTGACTTAATTAAGTTAGAAGAATGTAAAATTTTAGTGGACTGAAGCTTGTGAAGATAGTTTCCAGATGCTTAAAGATTGCCTTGCCTCAGCTCTAATATTAACTTTACCTTCAGGTATAGGAGGTTACACCATTTACTATGATGCTTCGAGAGTTGGTATGGGGTGTGTTTTAATACAGCATGGTAAAGTAATTGCTTATGCCTATCCCACCCATGACTTAAAGATGGTAGCATTGATATTTGCCTTGAAGATTTGGAGGCATTATTTATATGGTAAGACTTGTGAAATATACACAGATCATAAGAGTTTGAAGTACATCTTTGACTAGAGGGACTTGAATTTGAGGAAGAGGAGATGGATGGAGCTTTCTTAAAAATTATGATTGCATCATTCTTTACCATCCTAGTAAAACAAATGTTATAGCTGATGCTTTAGGTAGAAAGTCCTCTAGTAGTTTAGCTCATATTGTAGTGGAAAGAAGACCTATAGTTAAAGATTTGTAAGAACTGTTTGATGAAGTGTGCAGCTAGAGGTGCATAGTTTCAGAGTACTGTTAGCACACTTCAAGGTCCACTTAGTTCTAGTAGAGAGAATTAAGATGGCTTAGAGACGAGACCTATAGTTGTGAAAAATCATTGAAAAGGTACAAGAAGGTAGTACGAGAGACTTCGTGATTGATGATAATGAAGTGCTTCGACACGGTTCTCATTTATGCGTTCCTAATATGGATAATTTAAGGAAGGAGATCTTAGAAGAGGCACACTTTGCAACGTATAATGTGCACCCAAGTTCCACCAAGATGTATCGTGATCTGAAGGGTATTTATTGGTGGAATGGTATGAAGAAAGATATTATTGAATTTGTCTCTAAGTCTCTAAGTGCCTAACCCATCAACAAGTAAAGTTAGAACATCAGAAGCCTTTTGGATTGTTGTAGCCACTTCCCATCCCTTAGTGGAAGTGGGAAAGGATCACTATGGATTTTATGACAGGGTTATTGAAAACTATTTTAGGGTACGACTCTATATGGGTTATAGTGGACCAATTAACCAAATTGACACATTTCATCCCTGTGAAGGTCAATTATTATGTGGATAAATATGCAAGGTTGTATGTTGAGAAGATAGTTTGCTTACATATAGTTCCAGTCTCCATTATGTCAGATAGAGGGCTCCAGTTCACTTTTAGGTTTTAAAAATCATTGCAAGAAGCTCTGGGTATGAAGTTAGATTTCAGCACAACCTTCCATCCTCAGACAGATGGTCAGTCTGAGAGAACCATTTAGACCTTGGAAGATATGCTTAGGATGTGCATATTGGACTTTGGAGGTCATTGGGATTGGCATCTTCCATTGATTGAGTTTGCTTATAATAACAATTATCATATCAGTATTGAAATGACACCTTATGAAGCTTTGTATGACAGAAGGTGTAGGTCCCCAATTTATTGGGAAGAGGTTGGTGAGAGATAGCTGGCAGGACCTGACTTAATCTAGATCACTTCAGAGAAAGTTCCTATAATCCGAGAGGGGTTGAAGACTGCCTTTAGTAGACAGAAAAGCTACGCAGATCCTAGGCCTAGAGATGTGTCTTTTGATGTGGGTGACTTTGTTTTCTTAAAGGTTTCTCCTAGGAGAGGAGTAATGAGATTTAGTAAAAAGGGAAAGTTAGCACCAAGGTATATCAACCCATATATGATCATTGTGAAGGTTGGAGCGGTCGTATATTTTTTGAACTTGCCATTAGATCTTTCTAGCGTCCATCAAGTGTTCCATATCTCTATGTTTAGGAAGTATATTCCCAACCCTTCTCACGTTTTGCAGCCACAAGAGGTTTAAATTTGTGAAAATCTATCTTACGAGGAAGTTCATGTAGTTATAATGGATTGTCAGATTCGCAGACTACGTTCTAAGGAAATTCCTATGGTAAAGATTTTGTGGCGTTATCACACTACCAAGGAGTGTACTTGGGAGGTAGAAGCTGAGATGAGAGAGAAATGCCCTTATCTGTTTTGGGACTAGTTCATTTGTTTTGTAAAATGATGTTATAATGCTATAATGTTTTTATGTATTGATGTTTTATGATTTGGGCTACTGTTATCTTTAATAAAATGAGTATTATGTTTTATGATTTACTATCTCTATTCAAATTCGAGGACGAATTTCTTTTAAGGGGGGAGATTGTAATATCTTGAATTTTCAATTATAAAACTTAGTAAATTTTTAGAAAATTTTATTAATTAAATTATTATTTTTAATTTTCAGAATTTTAAAAGAAGTTGTTGTTGTTGTCGACGATTGTTTTCCTGTGACTTTTCGGTGACCTTACGGTAAGTGCTGCTCGACAGTTCAAAATTAGTTACAGACGTTTAATTTGACACTTGAATTGGATAATTTTGTATGATTAAATTATTATTGAGTTCAGATGATTAATTATGATTAATTAAGGTATAAATGAGACTGTTAAGAAAATATATTATTTTCGGTGATTAATTGTGGATTGTAAATTTTGTAATTTGAGAATGATGGATTGCTATTATGTTGTTGAATTGTGGAACCCTGAGGGGGCAGTTGAGATTTATTTAAGTTGAGTCTGTTGTTTGCATTTCAAGGAGATTAGGTCTATTTTAGGGGAAACTCTGCTGGATTTTGGTAGATTTCTCCATAGTCTTAGGATGTGTCTATCTTTTGGTTCTTATAATTCTTGTTATAATTATCACATCCTACTTTTGGTATATGATAGTCCTAAGGCATAGGTAATTGCTAAGGCAATGAACACCTGTAGAACCCACTTACTACTACTATTCCAATGAAAATCTAGCAGAGTGTCGGCTATACATATCACATGCCCCAAGATACACAACCTGCAATGAAACTAACACTTCAAATAATAATTCCTCATTCCCTCAACTTTAGATGCAACAACACATTTTCATATCAATTCAGATCCTCCTATTATTCTCTCCCATGAAATACTAATTAAGACTTTTTATCAATATTTGACAATCATTTTTGGTTTCAACACATATTAATTTTAAACTCATCATATATCATTTATTTACTTATAATATATTAATCATATACTTATACTATGACAAATTATAAATATAATTTCATACTTATTAATTAAAACAATTCATAATCAAATATTACAACCCATAATGACCATGAAGCTCTAAAGTAGATTTCAAATTACATGAACATTGCAAATAAAAGAGATCAACTTATATTTTATTAGCTCGAAAATTCTCAAGTGGAGAAGGATACTTGAGATTTACCTTACTCATGTCTTCTAATCACCTGTAAAAAAAAATATTAACAACCGCGGAGTGAGAAAATTCTCAGTGAGCAAATAATCTACTAACATAATATGCAAGTAAAGAAAGAATGATAAAGGTTATAGATAACAAATGGCTCATGATAATATGGCAATTATGGAACTTATACATTTTTAGTAGAAATCAAAGAGTTTAGAAGCGGAGTGTTTTCTACATATAAAGATAGAGTTGCGGCTTACGCCTTGCTTACTCCCACATATAACATATATAAAACGTAAGACTGATCAGGTCTTACGGCCAGGACCACCCCTCATAGCTGAGGTTCGGATGCATACACCTCCATTCGCGGGTTTTACCATGTGTACAAGGTCTAATATATTACCCACATAGTCGGAGATTTCTGTTTGAAATTGGAATCTCATATAATACATATAGCTTATATCAATTTGGAATAATCAAGTATCAATATACTTATCAAGTGAACTTCAATGTCATAAGATTCAAGGATTCAAAGATCCTAAGAAGTAAGATTCATTTTAGGTCAACAATGAAATGAATAATATCAAAAAGAAACCCTAGCAGTAACTTGTAGCAAAAAATTTAGGGTTCAATTAATAGAAAAACATATAATAACTAGGATTTTCAGGGATCAAATGGGTTCAATAATTATCAATAAATTTAGAATTTATCATATTCAAAGAGTTTACAATGATCATGGAATGCAATGGTAAGCACATATCATATTAGTAAATTATTTATTCACCTCATCGCCTAAGCTCCTAATTTTTAGCATAGACATAATTGATGATCCTCTACTTCACATTTCCCTTTTCTTATCTTAATTTTTTCTTGACTCTACATTAATCATTACGCATCCAAATCATATTTGGTATATTAATACTCATTATTCAAAGTAAACTAATCTTTAAGGTAATTCCTTAATTTCTAACCTTAATACTCAATTTAAGACTTAACTTAATATAACCTCAATATAACCTCACTAACCACTAATCAGTACAAATCTAACACATATAAATTAATTTATCCACATATTTTTTTCAAACAATCTATGCTTATAATTACTTTTTGGCTGAATGTTCCATTATTGAATTTCTCAATTTCATGCTCTTATTTCACAATTCAAACTTCATACTGATTTTCAATTCTTATAATTATCACTTTACTCATATATTTATGTTTAATAAATAAAAATTATTAAAGTTCTTTATAAAAGTATTTCTTTTTCAATTCTCAGTTAAAAATAACTTGAAACTCATGTAAAAATATAAACTCATAGTATATAAAGAAATTCATTAATTATATAAATTTATATTTCATATTAATTATTGCTTATAATAATACTCATGAAAACTTTTTAATTAAATTTAATTATATGATGGAAACTTATATAACTTATATATATATACTTATTGAAAGAAAAATACATAAATAATTCATTTGTTATTTAATTAAAATGGTAATAAAACTATATACGATTATTCTCAATAAATTTATAAAAATTTATACAATACTATTTTCATTTGCTTATAATGATATTATAATAATTTATATATATAATAATCAGTTATATAGTTACTAATAAATTAAAAGAAAATTCATACAACTTACTAATAATCAATTAGAAAATTATCGATAATTTAATTTCATATAATTTCTTAACAATTTAATTTATCCCACTTAGCATTAAAACAACCACATATAGGCAAGATATTAATTCTTCAAACAATTAAACATCAAAATTAACTTAATAGAAAAAAATTCTAGGCTTACCGAAGTCGATTTCTCACAAATTAACCTCAGAATCGGTATGTACGTATGAGAAATAGCCCACTGGAACTTCTGAGTCGTCGTCGGTGCGTGGGCCCACACTTTGGTGATCGACCGGTGACGCACTTCCGCTGACGGTGGCTGCTGGAGATGAGATTTACACTGAATGGTAGCTTTCGAGCTGCTGAGTCTGAATATGTAGGTGGTGTCAACTCATCCACCATATATTGGCCGAAAAATGCCTCGAAAAGTCAAATTACACTATTCTCCGATCTGGCATTCCGGTCAATGATAGGCGGAGAGGTGGGTATCAAATTGAAGATGGGGACGAGACGGTTCTAACGAGGTAAGAATCACCAGGAACGAAGGCTTGGTTTGGCTGGAATCGTCACCTGAAATTTTTGGTGGCGATCGAACTTTAATCGGAGCGTGAGCTGTGCTCTGATGGCTGCTGGCAACGAGACCAGTGGTGTTGGACTCGTCGAGAGGTGGGTTCTCTCCTAGTGATGGTGGTGTGACTGGACGATGGCCGGAGGTCAGGTTCCTATACTGACAGTCTCTCTTTCTCTCTCTCTCTTCGATTTCTCTCTCCTCTCTCTTGTCCATCCGTCTCTCTCTCTATTGGTCTCATGTTCAATCTACTCCCCTAGATTTTCCATTCTTATTATCATTTTATTTTATTTATTTATTTATATATACATATTTTTTATATACTCTATTCTTTATTAAATATATTATAATAAACCAAATTTTAAATAATTAATTCCATAAAATATTTTCATCACCTAAATTTATATATCGTTTTAATTATCAATAAAGAAAAGTAAATAAATATATTTTTGTATAAAATTAGGACTTTAAAATAAATAAAAATTCAAATTATTACAATCTAGAGAATATTTATTCAATAACACTTTAGACCAATATTTATTCAATAACACTCTAGACCAATCTTATTTAACATATAAATCTTTCGCATATATGATTAACATGAGCTGGGGTATGTGAGGCCTCGCCCGAGCACCAGTCTGATCCGCTAGAAGGGGATCGAAATGCTCATTCGGGTTTAGTCTCACGATGGAACCCTCGGGTTCGGATTGGTTGATCTTTGAAAATTGTTTTGGGAGTCACCACCTTAATTTATTTTTTAATTGGGAAAAGTTAAGGGAAAACCCATTTAATGACTCCAATTTATTGTCCAATAGAAAAGT
>CATKHJ010816404.1:0-21562 GCA_949750685.1 Vernicia montana | reverse complement strand
GACAGGATTACTCACAGTTTGAAACTGGGAAGTTGTTATAAAAGTAGGTACTATATGAAATTTCACCAATTCAATCTTGTCTCCATCAGTTAAAGAATTTAAAGTTCCTACTTTAAGCCCTGAAAATGCACCATCAGTTGGGGCAAAAATTGTTGCACCATTGTTTGTGTTATTTAGCTGTAAGAATAACTCTGTATCCACTTGAGTTGCTTTCAGTAGGCGAACAAACACTGTGAAGTGGCTCGCCTTTCCAAGGATTTTAACTACGTCTAGAGGACCAGGTGATGCTGCTACTTGTACACCTGATGGTGATTGTGCAGGAGGAGCTGGCGGTGCTTTTAGTGGTGGTGCTGGTGGTGGTTGTACTGGAGCTGCAGCTGGTGACTGGGCTAATATTTTGGTGCAGTGGAGAAAAAGGAGGAGAAGTGAAAATGAGAAGAGAGAAAATTGTTGCTTCATTTTCCCAAGTGTTTTTTTTTTTTGAAGGATGAAGCTTTGTATCTCTCTGAAAGTAGTGATTGCACAAGTGTTTGATGTATAATTAGGGGGGTTAAAGTTGGTTTTTATAGTAGTGTGGAAAGGCAATGTGTATTAGGTGTTTAATTAGTTTCTCTAAATTAATTTCCATTACCTTAATTATCATCAGCCTTGTAAAGGTGAAGGGTCTGCAACTAATTATCAGCTTCAACAGCAGGAAAATTGGAAAAAAAAAAAAAAAAAAGATTTAAGGTGGGTATTATCAATGGTGCTAGAGTGCTGATCTTCCTCAAAGATTGACCAAGTTGGTAAACGAGTTTGTTCCTAATCTTATTAGTCAAGGTTCAATTATTTCAGATAAATTACATACTATAATTTTTTATTATTTGTGCTTTTTATTAGTTCCTGTGTGCATATTATGTTTTTTATTAACTGAATTGGTGAATTTAGTATTACAGCATATAAAAATTGGCATATGATATTACCTTACCACTATAAAAATTACAAGTTGAAAATTCAATTTGAGTATAATTTTAAAAAAAAAATGTTTTATAAAAAAAAAAAAAACTAAATAAAATATAGGAAAGATAGCTCCATCTGTTATAGAGCCTTTGTCTACATCATACATGGTTCTTTTTCAGTGGTCATTATCAAATCTCAAATTTTCACAAATAGAATTATGTATGAAAAAAAAAAAAAAAAAGGTGATAGTGGACAATCCAAATGTTGATAGGCAGCTGGAAATTTAGCCCTGTCCATTCTCAACCAAACTCAATTACAATGTTGTTGGATTTAGCACTCAATTAATATATATAACAATCTCAACATCCAGATAGGCTGGCAAAGCAGAAAACTACTTTCTTTTATTTTATTTTATTTTTTTGCAAATTTGACTCAAACTGATATTCGAACTCAAAATTTAACCATCTTAAAAATGATTCTAATATCATTAAATAAAAGTATCATAGATTATTCTTATTTATTTATAAAAGAAAATTGGGAATGAAAATTAAGATTTTATTTTGAAGAAGAACTCGAAATTATCATTTTATCTCGAAAGTTTTTTTTTTTTTTTTTCGCAATAAAAGTATATAAGATATGTCATATGTAAAACTATTCTGTTGATCCATTTATATGGTGAGATTAGATTGAAGATGTGAATTTAATTGAAATTTCATTTACTTGGATAATTTTTTAAAAAGATAAAATAGTTGACTTCATAAATTTTGGTAGAGATAAGACAGGAATATGTGAGCCGTAGGAAACTCAATCAAGTTGTAACGGCTCTGTCTCTCTCACATCACATGAATGAATGCAAAGATATAGAGTGTAATTCTTAATGTTTTTTAAAATAAATAATTCTTTTAATTTATTAACTTCATAAAAAAAAAATGCTAATTCATGAGACAGCAAAGTCCAAGCTGCTGAATGTGATTGTTGATATATATATTATATAAATTAAATTCAAATTAAATCTCTTACAATATATGTAATCTTTTTTTTTTAATAATTATTATTAAATTAATAAAAACTCTTACTATAATAGTAAATAAATAGACTCGAATTGAAATTATCCACTCTCAATCTTTTAAGGAGGTGTTTAATAACTCAACTTATTACTTAATTTAATTTTAAGATGGTTTGATAATATAAAATAATTTCAACTTAAAAATTTCAATTAAGTCAAAAACCACTTAAAATGGTAAGTTAAAATATTTAACTTAAAATTTTTACTGAATACAATAAATGATTAAATTTTTAAATAATTTACATTTTAAAAACTATATCACTTATATTATTCAGCACTTAAAATTCAGAATTTAAATTTTCAATACTTAATTTTCAGTTTTACCAAACACCACCTAAGAAATAAAGAAATTAATCAAATTAGACTAGGCATTTTACAATTATTTTTTTCCCATTAATTACTATTAGATCACATAACAACATTAAAATTAAGAAGAAAAAAAAACTATACCTTTTCCAAGATATTAGTTCCTCATTGCCATTGGCCACAACCACGAATTTAATTAATTGGACTAGTTACATGATGTACATAATTGCTTGAAGATTCTTACTCCTAATCCCAAATATTAACCCAATAATTAATTATGTGTGTAGAATATAAGGGTTGTCGTACTTCTTTAAAATTGCTATGATTTTAAAGTTTGTACATATTCCTTTCATGTTTATGTGTATATTTATACATTTTGAAAAAAAAAAAAAGATATTATTAGATTGGATTAATATTAGTAGTTGACATTGAAGTGAATCTTGCACCCATCACAAAATATAAAATAAAATTTTTTTCTCTATGATTGTCGACAAATCCCCCATTTCCCATAATCTTTCACATCTTCATTTCCCTACTAGTACTTGATAAATCTCTCCTATAATACAGATTTTCCTGCATTTTCAAGCAAACTAGTTGCTGCTTCAATTTTATTCCCCTCTATCCATTGATACCCCACCTTTTTAAATTTCTCCAAGTTTTTGTAGCTAAAATTTTTTATTACACCTAATTTCATCTTCTTCCCCCCATTATAAAACCCTCCTCTTATCCCCATTTTTCACATCAAACACTTTCAATTGCATTTTACTAATATACAATTCTCTATAAGCTTAATTTAGAGCTTTAAAATTAAGCACTTAAAAACAAAAATGACTCAACAAAAATCCCTTTTCTCAATTTTGTCAATTCTTCTTCTTTTCTTCAATTTCACCAAAATCCAATCCCAATCATCATCACCAGCTGCAGCTCCAGCCCCAGCAAAATCAAGACCTAAAGCCTCACCTCCGGCGCCACCAGCAACACCAGCAGCGGCAGCACCAGCACCCACTTTAGTCCCAGTACAGCCATCAAAAGGCCCATTAAACATTGTCAAAATACTTCAAAAAGCTGGTCATTTCACTTTCTTTGTTCGTCTAATAAAAACAACCCAGGAAGACATCCAATTAGTCTCTCAACTCAATGCCTCAAGCGATGGAGTAACAATCTTCGCCCCAACTGATGGTGCATTTTCAACTATAATAAAATCAGGCACACTCAACTCTTTATCCGATCAAGAAAAGATCGAATTAGTCCAATTCCATATTTTACCAAGATTTTTATCAACTTCCCAATTCCAAACTGTGAGTAATCCTTTAAAAACACTAGCAGGATCAGGCAATCGGTTCGTTTTAAATGTAACAACTTCAGAAAATTTAGTGAATGTAAGTACAGGACTTACACGTACATATGTTTCAGCAATTGTTTATACAGATGGGCAAGTTGCCATTTATCAGGTTGATAAGGTTTTGCTTCCATTAGACCTTTTTGCTCCTAAGCCTCCTGCTCCGGCCCCGGCTCCCCCTAAGGCTAAACAAGAGGATACGGCTGAAACTCCTGTTGTTCCTGATAAGGATGTTTCTGGTTCAGTGAAGTGTGTTTTGGATTATAATTTGATGGTTTTAGGAGCAATTGGTTTTGTGGGTGCAATATTTTCTTTGTGACATGAACAGAATTATTTGATTCTTATGAGGTATTATTATATATGGAGAAAGAAAGAAAGTTCGGTTCTTCATCAATGAGTTGGGAAGAAAAGAGATGGTGATCAACAGGGTGAGTGTGCTTTGAATAATTGCCATTATTTCTTATATATTCATTCCTTCTCAGTCACATTTTTTTTTTTTTGTTTTTTTTTTTTAAGTTTGTGAATAATTTTGAAGGATGTTTCCTTCTTCTTGTTTATTATTATTATTATTTTTTTGTAGTTTTGTTTTCCTTTCTATTGCCTTTTCTGGCTTTGATGTATTTTGTGAATTTGTAATATAAATCCAAATTTAAAAAATGTGTTTATGTATTTTGCAATTTATTTTTTTGAATAATATAAATACATGTTTGTCTTATCCATATAGTTGCACTTCATTTTGGGTATGCACACTATAACAACTATTGAATTAATTTAACAGCATTAATTTAATATTTGATTTTAAAAATAATAATTAACATATATATATATATATATATTGATGATATATTATCAAATATTTATATTAGTATTATTAAAATTATTTTCTTACAGGATATTTTTCCTTATAATAAAAATATGTTATTTCTTATAATCACATATATTATTAATTAATAAAATATAGTTATTCAATTTCAAAAATTTTAATTCATATATGTCACTGAAATAAAATAATGATAAAATTAAAATTGAGGTATTGGGAGATTACAGGTTCAATATAATAATCAATTTAGACCAATAACACATACCAAATATATAAAGTGAAATACTAATGAGTTTTGACTCCATACTTGGAGTTATTGTGAGATCAAGAATTTAAATTCTAGTAAAACTAAA
Source organism: Vernicia montana (assembly GCA_949750685.1). NCBI lineage: Eukaryota > Viridiplantae > Streptophyta > Magnoliopsida > Malpighiales > Euphorbiaceae > Vernicia > Vernicia montana. Next base: position 16,739 of record CATKHJ010816404.1, on the reverse strand, counting down.
TTGACTCCATACTAAATTGATTTTCTCCTACTATGGTTCTTTCTCATGTTAAAAAGTCAACAAATCAGTTGGTACATGTTTTAGCAAAATGTTTTAGGCAAGTCTCAAGACTTACAGAGTGGATGTATACACTCCCGTCTTATACTATTAATGTTTACAATCATGATGTTTCAATGATTTATTAATAAAATTACTGTTTCCTTTTCTAAAAAAAAATAAAAAAATAACTCCGAACTTTAATACATCCAACATTACTAAGCCACTTTCTCAAAGTCCCCTCCAAATGTATTCCCTATGTTTTTTAATATAATTTTTGAAACATATATAGGTGTTAATTAATTGTGCAATCCAAGATATCAGCATAACTAAAATGCTTTGATGAACTTCCTTATACTTATTCTCAAATAAATTCATATAAAAAAAAATTATGCAATCCAATGTTGCTTTCTATTGTTTTTTTTTCTCAATAATTCCCAAAATGTGTGTTTTTTTTATTAATTATGCTTTTCAATGGATTAATTGCACAATAAAAAATAATTTTTTTATTTTTCTTAAATTAATTTTTCACCCTATTTATCAAGGTTCGTACCTAAACAGAGATATCAAAGCATTACAACCAACAACTTCACAACATGATGTGAGGAGGGAAGATACTTGGATTGATTTGGTTTGTTAGCATAGTTATGGGCTTCAAAAATCAATTTTTGTTAGAACAATTGAAGTTAATATTATAAATTTTCTAGAGTTGAGCTCATGAAATCTAAAATTAATGCTCCATTTGGGCTACCTTCTATTTTGTCAGAGTGCACTTGGGAGTTGGGCTTTAATATTTGTTCCAATTTAGAGTACTTTCTCAGGCCTATAAAAAGACCCAAACACATTAAAGTAAACAGCTGAGTGTTGTACTGAAAAATTATTTTAACTTAAAAATTACTCACTTGACCTGTTCAGGAGCCAATTTAACTTTGGAGAATGTTAAAATTTTCAAAATGTTGAGTCCGTCCAACTCATACTTTTTTTTTCATAAATTGAGGTCCACGATCAAATCTATGAATAAGTCTTACAACACTCTGAGGATTCACTTAACAATTTGAATGGTCTAGCCATTGCCATAGGCGTAGTAGAAACACTGTTGGAACTGAAAAATGGCTTCAAGCTTATTAATTGTCCTAATAGAAACTTTTTTTCATCAATCACTTTTTTTTTTTTTTTTTTTGTTAATTAAACTTTAATAAAATTTAAACTCGTAATCTTTCAATTCTGAAAATGATTTTATTACCACTTCATCAAAAGAATTGGTCAATTCTTATTCTGCATATAAATTGTTTTGCTTTAAAACAATTAACTACTATTGACAATTGAATGCATTGGAAATTGAATCAAACAAAGCATTAGAAATTGAAAGATGTTGACAATGGAAAGAACCTTATACTTTCTTAATACAAACGACAAGAAACTAATTCCTTGCACTTTTTATCAGTTTATGCAACACAAATTAACCTTATTTCAACAAATTAGGCACATATATCTTTGTTACTTTCCATAATATACAAACTTCAAATTAATCCTTCTGTTTTCCCTGCTTTTAGAAGCAAACAAGTTGCTACAACAATATCATCTCTCTTACACCATGGATACCCTTCACCTTTTGAAAGAAAGATAAGGTACTAACAACTAAAATTCTCTGTAACCAAAAATTGCACATTACACCTAACTTAATTCCCTCATCACCATAATAAAAAACCTTACTCTCTATCCCTCTCTTCACACATCAAACTTAGCAAAAGACTAGAGAGACCTATCAATACAATTCACAAAAAATGCAACATTCTCTCTTGTCATACTCTCTTTTCCTTTTCTTTCTCCATTTGACCAATAACTGCTTAGCCCAATCTCCAGTAGCCGCGGCAGCTCCTTCACCTCTTGGCCCTGCCAACATCATCAAAATACTTGAAAAGGCAGGCAATTTCACATCCCTTATTCGTCTTATAAAATCAACCCATGTCGATATTCAGTTATCCTCTCAACTTAAAAGCTCAAGTGATGGAATTACCATACTTGCTCCGAGTGATACCGCCTTTTTAAGCCTCAAATCTGACACTCTAAATTCCCTACAAGATAAAGATAAAGTTGAGTTGGTGCAATTTCATGTTCTAACTCAATTTTTATTATATTCCCAATTTGATACTGTCAGTAACCCTGTAATGACACTTGCAGGATCAAGTAGCAAATTACTACTTAACATAACAGTTAATGGAAATACAGTGAATATAACTACAGGACTTAATTATGCAACCATAATTAAGACTATTTATACTGATAACCAAGTTGCTATTTATCTTATTGACAAGGTGCTACTTCCTGTTGACCTTTTTGCTCCGGCACCGGCTCCGGCAACATCAGCAGAGAGTCCTGATAATAGTGTTCCTAAGGATGCTTCTAATACAGCAAATTTGGTTTTGCATTATTATTCTATAGTGATGTTTGAACTTAGTATAGTTATTGTAATGGTCTTTTTGTGATAGTGAACAGAGTTTCAGCGATGGGTTTGCTGAATTGGATTGAATAATTGTAAATTGTATCACTTCTTTTTTTATTTTCAAATAAAGATTGAATTATTAAAATATAAATATGCTTGTTGGGACATTGAATTTTTGTCTAGATGCAATTATAGACTTATAATTAGTATTAATTGCAATATAATTAACCTATTAATTGAAACATAGCAATTAGCTAATTTCTTTGATAACCAATAGGTCTAAAAACCAAGATAAAAGACATTACCTATTCAATCACTATCTGCATCATAAGTTCAATCAATAGCACAAAGTAAAAGGGCCCATCACATTAAGCTACTATAGAAATATTTAAAATTAAATAGGCTTTTCCACCTACAAAAGTGTTCATATTATAGAGTAGAATCTCTTCTAAATCATAAATCATGTCATCTAAATATAAACATAAAATTATTGCAACTGTCTACTAGTTAGTCTTTATCTTATAGAGTATATTTAAAAGATTATATATGAAAGCTACAGAGTTAGTACCTTAAAAGCCGAGTATAACAAAAAATAATAAAAAAAAATTAAAAAAAAAAAAAACAATGTCAAACTGACCTGTAATAATGTAAAAAATTTGGATCCAACTCATTCCGATCACTTCATTTCCAAATTTCCGATATACCAAAAAATATATTTATATATGAAATGTTTGCTCAATAATAAAAGGATTAATGCATATTTATGTATTAAACATGTTTAATTCATGATGGATTTTTTCTGTGCTCTGATTTCTTCAATTATGACTATATAAACTTTGCTTTGGAGTACAAATGTGTGATATTAAGAAAACAAAATAAATGAAGTCTTGACTTTTGCTCATACCCTTTGGTTACTAACAATAAATTGATTTAAATAACTTCTCCATTTAACTATTGTGCTTGATCTTATGCACCAATTTTTCACTTCAATTGCTCTGTTTCTGCCTCACTTGTAGGAAGAACAAGTAAACTCCCAAATGCTATATATACTTCTTAATTATAAAAAATTTGCTCTTCTTGAACCTACTGATCACAATTGGCAAATAAATATAAATTTATCAAATCATTAATGATTAGTGAACCTTGTGATTGTTAATTAATTAGCTTCAAGAAAGCAAATCCATTCCAAAACCAATGAAAATTGTGAGATCCTATCATCCTAAATCCTATTGGCTTGAGAACTACTACACTTCCTTAGATCAAATCATTCCTGAAGATTGGATTGAATTATAGATTATGGCAGCTGAATCTAAATGGAATTGTATATGTTCTTAAGCTGAAAGGTCACAGAAGTTTCTGATACACTCATGAGTATTTGACATAGACAAACCCCATATCAACAATCATTCACATCTTTTATTATTTTGCCTGCACACCCACTTAAAATCCTCTCAATATTTTTCCTGCTTTCCCAAGCAAACTAGTTGCTGCAACCACATTATATCCCTCTCCATTCATATCCTCTTACCTTTTGAACTAAGACAAGGTACTAGCATCGATAGTTTTTTGTTTTTTTTTTTCTTTTTTCAACTTGTAAAGATGCATGATAATTAAGGTACTGAAAATAAAGTTATTGTAACTAAAAAAAATTGCACATAACACCTAATTTTCATTCCATAAAAACCCTCCAAATCCCCTCTTGACACACATCAAACACTTGGTGAGCACAACTCTTCAATTTTTTTCACACTAATTTCTAAAAACAATTTAGCCCACCACCACAATGCAACACTCAGTTTTCTCATTTTCACTTCTTCTTCTCTTCCTTCATCTCACAAACACACTTTCCCAATCACCAACCCCATCACCAGTATCCTCTCCGGCGCAGGCACCTACAGCAAAAAACCACCCATCACACCACTCACACACTTCACCCCCACCACCTGAACCCACAGACGTAATCCAAATCCTCCTAAAAGCTGGTCACTTCACCTCCTTTGTCCGCCTTATAAAGGCCACCCATGTAGATACTCAATTAACTTCCCAACTCAATAGCTCAACTGATGGGATAACAATGTTTGCCCCAACAGATACAGCATTTTCAAACCTTAAAGCAGGGGCTTTGGGGTCTTTAAACGACAGAGAAAAAGTGTCGTTTGTTCAATTTCATATATTACCAAGATTTCTCTCAACTTCAGATTTCCAAACTTTAAGTAACCCAGTAAGGACACTAGCAGGATCTGATAGTAGATTCCCAATGACTATATCAACTACTGATAGTTCAGTAAATATAAGTACAGGAACTATAAAAACAAGTATTTCTAATACTATTTATACTGATAAACAAGTTGCTATTTATGAAATTGATAAAGTTTTACAGCCTAAATATCTTTTTCCTCCGGTTGCCGCGCCGGCTCCGGTGGAGAAGACAGCAGAGAGTCCTGAAGTTAGTAAAGATGCTTCAGGTTCAAATTCAATCAAGGGTGTTGTGAATTATAATGGGGTGGTGGTGATTCTTGGAGTTGGCATTTTTGGTTCAATGTTTTCTTGGTTGTGACATTAAAGATTGTGAGTCTTGTTTTAATTTTAATTCTTGGTTTATCATCGGTCATGATCATCAAAAAGGTGAGTGTTTTATGTGCTTTTCAATAATTTATTCATGTATCATTCGAGTTTGTGATTAACAATGAATTGCAAGTTTTCAGCTTTTTTTCAGATTTCTTAGTTTTAGTTGATGGTGATTTAATTGGAATTAGACTTGCAAGTCAATTGACACTTGAGTACACTATATATATATATATATATATATATATATATATATATATATATATATGCATAATAAATTAGCCTTTTTGATAAATGATTTTAGATTTGGATTCATATTATAAATGATATATTTTTTTTAATTTTATAAATTTCTTAATCCTAGTATATATGTTCTTTTTTTTTTTTTTTTAACTAAATTCATATACAAGTTAATTAATATAATATAACAATTCATTTAGATAAATAGGCATTTAATTTAAAATGATTAAATATTTAAAATTTAACGTCATGTTTATTTTTTATAATTTTAATTTTTACACTTTAAATTTATAAAAATTTTAAATGATCACTATCCAATGATTATAATATTATATGGAAATCAGATAATTAATTATTTTGCAATTTCACTTTAGGTGATGTGTAACTTAATTACCTTTTAATATCAAACTTTAATTTATTCTCCCACCCTCATGTATTTACTGATAAGTTATATTGATGCATTGGTCTATTGGATACTGTTTGAGCAGTGACTGTAAATGGTAATGGGTTAATAGCATATTTGTTACACTCAAAAATTGGGAATAAAATTTTATTTTAAGAATAAGATTTCATTTTTTTATTTTAGTACACAAATAATTTAATAGTCTATTTGGATAACAAATATTTGAATCTTAAATTTGGATTTGAGACAAATTCTTTGTTTGAATAATTAAAATTAAGTGAATTTGAATTTGATTCAAATGCCTATTGAAATCTAACAGCCGAAAATTTTAATATTTCAAATACACTTTTTTACTTAATTATTTCAAATATATTTTCTCCATTTTTAACTTAAAATCTCCTTTTTTTTTTTTTTAATTTCAAATTTCATAATCCTTACACTCTTCAAATAAGATAGATTTAAAATATGAGATATGAAATTTAAATTTCAAAATCAAATTTATGTATTCAAACACATCCTAAAGTTTTTTTTTTTCTATTTTTTATATTTGAATAATTTTAATTTTTTTTTTGAGGTATCAATTTTTATTGTTATGATATATATTTTTAAGTATAATTATTAATTTAATCAATAAATTTTATTTAATTATTTAAAAAATAAACTTAAAAATAGATATCTAATCATTTGAAATCCTATTCCATTTGAATTTCAATTTAAAAATTTACCAAACAAGTCCTGGTTAGCCATCTAAAATTTTTTGAAGTAATTTCTGGCAGTCATTTGACATTTTCCTTTTTGTCTTTTCCTTAATTTATTTAGGGCAAAAATTTTATAAAAAAAAATGAAGGAAAAGAAACTACCATGAGCTGACCAGTCACCACATGTGAAAGTAGGCTGCCATTTTCATTATATAATCACTAGATGTTTCGCAAAATTAACAAGACAATCAAGTAAGACCTCATACAAATTTTGTAACTCGTCTCTCATTTGGAGAAATTTCACCCACACTATGTCACGGTTCATTGTTCATTGTTTAAAAATTAATATAATATGCACACCGAGACATAGCCTAGCGATAAATACATATTCTCATGAGCTATAGACTCAGGTTCGATTCTCCCCTCTCCCAATACTCAAAAAAATTAATATACTATCTTCTCTCTCTTTTTTTTTTTTTTAATATTAAAGGATGAGAATTTAAACATGAATCAATTACGCCGGTAACAGATGCACTTACCATTAAATTATATCTAAGTGAAATATACTCTCACTTTTTAGTGATAAAACAATATCACGATTTAATTTTCATACACCATATTAAATTCACCTTTTAAATATTGTTAAAGGTAATCATGATACACATTAGGAAAAAAAGTATATTTTTTTTTAGACATTTGACTGTAAAAATCAAATTAACTCTAATAGGAATATTTAAACGTTGAGATCTAGTTTGCAACATGAGTGTTCTTCTTAATTATTTAGGTTTTTATTTGGAATTTGTCATGCTCTTATTGAAAGAGCATCTGCAATTTATGTAGAAAATGGATCAGCACAACATTCAAAAGATGATAGTCTTCAACATTCAAAAGCTGAAAATCAGGCCATTAAGATTTGTTGTATCAAATTTTATATTTTTTAATTGCCTTCTATTTGTTTCCTTGTAAATCATAGCTGTAAATTATTATAAATAGAAGAGGGCTTTCTCTTCAAAAGATAAGAGAAAGATTACCATTCCATCGATTAGTCTTTTTCTTCTTTACTTATATAATTGAAATAATAGGAGTCTATTAAAAATTTTACATTTCAAAATGTATCAAAAGAAATTACTTTCAAAAATAAAAGAGTTAATGATAAAAAATAAAAAAAAAAAAAAAAACCAACATCAATTAAAATTCATAATCATAATCTTTTTTATTTTCAAGCATCACGTATAAATATATATGGATTAGAAAGTCAGTAATCAAGACTACTATTATTTTTAGTACATTAGAAATTCTTTAAAGGAATATAGGTTAATTAAGGATTATTAACTTTTTATACTGATAATAATGTAATATTAAAATATTATTTGTTAATCAATATTCGAATCATGACCATAAAGAGAAACAAAAACCATAATCAAATAATTTATAAAAAAAAAATAAAATTAAGTTATTTCTATGTAGCTAAGAAAAATTTAGTTATTAGAAGATTTTTTCTTTTTTTAAGTAAAAAATTAGATGCGAGAAATTAGGGAACGCACTCGGACATCCCAATTAGTACTTCTATATATACAGACTAATTCCAACATATACATATAGTATTGTGTGTAGGAGCATTATTATTACAATGAGTAGTACTTCTACTACAAGTGGAGCATGTGAAAGAGTTGAAAATTGTTAAAAGGCAATTTTTAGCATTTTTGCAAAAGGATTGTAAGAATGTTGTTGAGAAATTTATGAATGCTACTGCAAGTTTTGTCAATTGTAGTAAGCTTTACCAAAAGGCATATTTAAATCCTTCCCTTTTTATTCCTGCTACTCTAAGCAAACTAGTTGCTGTTATATCTCTCTCTCTCCACTGATTTCCCTCAACTTTTTCCCCATTAAAAATTATAACACTAACCACAACTTACTGCTATTAAATTTTCACATTATACCTAACTCATCCTCCCCACCAATAATAAAAACCCCTGATCTCTATGGTTCAATAAAATCAAAAATTACGAATATGGAACAAAATTATCTCTTCTTTTTGTCATTTTTCATTTTCTTCTTCCTTCGTTACACCACAACCCTAGCTGAGTCTCCGGCTCCGGCTCCAGCACCACCAAAAGGTCCTACTAATGTGATCAAGATTCTAAAGAAAGCCGGTGAGTTCAAGACGTTTATTCGTTTATTGAAAACCACACAGCTTGATAGCAACTTAAACTCTCAACTAGGCAACACAAATAATGGCTTAACAATCTTTGCACCGAGTGATAGTGCATTTTCAAGCCTCAAGAAACGTACTCTCACCTCCTTGACACGTCAAGAAATGGTGGAGTTGGTGCAGTTTCATATTATTCCTACATTTATTTCATCTACTCAGTTTGATACTGTCACTAACCCTTTAAAGACTCATGCCGGCTCCGGCAATCGGTTTCAGCTTAATGTAACTACAATTGGAAATTCAGTCAATATAACTACTGGACTTACTAATACAACTATTTCTGATACTGTTTATTCAGATGACCATCTTGCTATATATAAAGTGGATAAGGTATTACTTCCTTTGTATATATTTACCCCTAAACCTCAGGCACCGGCTCCGGCTCCGGCTCTGGCCACAACAAAGAGTAATTCAGAAAATCTTGATGATGATAGTAAGGATAGTTCTGATGCAGTAAGTAATTTTGTTATGGAGTATAATTTGATGTTAGTTGGAGTAACTGGGGTGTGGTGGGTGTGGGGTCAATTATAATTGATGGTGTATGATTTTGGTAAGTTGGAATGGACGGTGGTGATGTGATGTGATGTGATGAAGATATCCTGAGTGCTTTTGAAGAATTGTGAAAATTTGTATTATTATTATTAGTTAATTAATCAAGCTTGTGGCTTATATAAGATTGAATTTTAAAGTTATATATATATATATCCACTTTTGTTTTATATATATATATATATGTATGGTCAGCCATTTTTCTAATTTCCAAATTAGTTCTCTAATGCATACCACTTGATGCACCAGATAAACAACTTGGTCCTTCTACAGAATGAAGTGGGGAAACAACAAAAGGCTTTGTGCTCAATAATTTGAAGATCCATATACTGTACCTATAATTGAGTTAATAATAGAGTTATTTAAATATATGTACATATATAAAACTGGTTGGCTATGGATTGTTATGTAACTGTTCTCGTTTGAAGTCATAGAAATAGAGTTAAAGAATGAAATAACCACTGTTATATTAGTCTATTGCTTAATTAATATGATTATATTTTCATCTATAAAAAATATTAACTGGTGAGGGAGTGTTATAATTTAACCACAGATCTCAAATTCAAGTTCATGAATATACAACTATTTTAAAACTTTTAAGAAAAATTTTTGCCGCACTTATAATCTCACCCAGTTCAAATCTAAATTAATCAAAGTCCATAATAACTTCAGATATCAAATCCTTGAAGGAAAAAAATATAATTATCTTTTCATCTATAAAGAATATCATCACTCGACTCAAATCTGAATTAATCGAAATCCATAATAATTTCGGATATTGAATCCGTAGAGGAAAAAAATATAATTATCTTTTCATCTATAAAAAAATATCATTATTTGAACTGTATCTAAAAATATGATTTATTACCTAAAAAAAAATATATGATTTATAATTTTTAAAATTTTGTATTTTGTTGTTATATAATCATATAATTCATTTAATGAATGAGAATTATAAAAAGAATACAAATAGGTTGATATATATATAGTCACCAACCTTTAAATATGTAATAATTGGACTTTATTTCTCATATAATATAATATTATCACCTTTTAAATGTAATGATTGAACTTAAAAAAATATTTAAAAATATCAGCAATTTTTTTTTTATATATAGCATGAGGAGAGAAGAATTAAACCTAAATTTTATTACTCAAATTATTTATGTATTTACCACTAAATTATATATATAACTTTCTATCGATATATGTTATGGTAAGGAATAGCCTATAATTTAATTCAAATTAAAAGTTATGATTGATTGAAATCTAAACGCCTATTAATGATCTGTAGGTGCATGGTATGTATAGGATTCTATTCCTCGGCCTATAAAAATATTTATTTACCACTGGGATCTATAGTAAAAAAATAAAATGTATCAATAAGTATAATTTACTGCATAAGTGGATTTATTTATAATTATATATATTAATCATGGTTATAATTTTGATTAAGGGTCAGTTTGAAATTGAATTTAAACTTGCGGTTCTAAAGTGCATTTTGATAATTTATTTAATTTTTAAATTATTTTTTATAAATCATGATATGAGGAAAATAAGTTCATTATTTACTTGAGTTCAATCGAATCTAATTTTTTATCTAAATTTATTTGAGATTAAGTCTTGGTAGGTGCATCAAGGCATTTCAGTTAGGCTGACACACCAATAGCACTTTAATCATATGATTAATTCCAAAAATTTTATTAAAATAAATAAAAAAAATACATCAAAGAATTCAAAACACCACAAAAAAAAAAAAAAGTAGTGCTAAAGAAGAAAAACAATAGAGTAACTACCCATCCAAGAATGGTGAAAAACAAAAGAATCAATCAATAAATCTATAATTACATAACCCAATACCATGAGAACATGATACAAGCTAAAAAAGAAGCTGAATTCTAATAAACAGCAGCAGAAAGATTAATGACTTTGATTACAAATATCTACAACAGTATTTCTCTCTTGATAAATATGAGTGACAACAAAATTTAAAGTCATAGTTATTATTTTATTTAAGCTCAACCCAAATTAATAAAATAATATTATTTTGTTACTTGGCAACTACCATTGGATCAGACACCAAGTAACTAAAAGACGACATTTCTATCCTTGGAGTCAATACTGAATAAACTCTAAAGTTGGGTTAATTAGCCATTTTATTCTAATCGAAGCTCAAGTCTTATAAAGGCCTCTAGTTTTGACAGTTTTGCATTTGGCCTGATTAAAGAAGGTAGATATAACACCATGTGCAAGAAAAAATATCCATAATACCGCAAAAACAAATTTAAAAAAGAATTATACAATTCTATGTATATCTAATTTGAAAATTATTTTCACTATTTAAATAAATTACATGTCATATTTCAATTTGATCAATTTTATGAAAGATGTAGTAAAATGGACCTATCTAATAAATCTTCCAAGTATGAGATTTGCAAATCATTAGGCTAACGCTACAAATTAATTAGGGCTAGAATTTCCCTCAAGCTATATATATATATATATATATATATATATATTGGGAGGAGAAAGCAACCATTGATTTTGTAGTTACATGTGTGATGCACAGAATCTAGGGTACTTTTGATAAACCGTAATATAATATAATATAATATAATTAAATGTATTTTTAATGTAAAACATTATACTAAAAATTCATTTGATTATATTACATTATATTATATTACGACCTATTAAATGCATCTTAAATCTTCTTAAAAAATGTCTAGTTAATAGTATGTAACATTACAGTCATAATGTTATTGCATTAAGAGACGAATCTAGACCTATTTCATTGGAAAGGACGAACTTTTTTATAAGATACATTTATTTTTAAATTTTTACTTTAAATATGTTATTCTTTTAATTAAGTTTTACTTATAATGTAAATTCACATAACAATGAAAAATTTTAATAATATTGTCTCAAAACTCATAATAAAAAAAATCTACAATATAAAAGATGTATAGTATAAATATTTTTTATACTTTAATATTTTCTTTTTTTATTTTGGAGGTAATTTTAATTATTTATAGCCTAATGTGTGTGTGTGTATATATATATATATATATATATATATATATATATATATATATATATATATATATATATATCGAACAATAAAACAAAAATTAGAGTTTGGGAGGGCCCGCCTTGGGCCCCCTTTAAACTTGTCCATGATTGCATCATTTTCAAATAAATTGGCTTTATTTTCAATAAAAAATGCCCTAAATCAAAGTATCCTTTCCCATTACAAACCGTTTATTTATACTATTTTTAATGATCAATGTGGAATTTCTCGTACATTTTACACTTTATACTCCAACCAGCTTCCTGACTTAATATCTAATTAAATGAAGACAGAAATTGCAAAATCCTCCCACCTCATTATCAATCCTAATTGATTATTATGTCCCTTAAATTAATTATGAATTACATAGGATAGGGTCGGTTACTTTATGAGAAATATGTAGTGAGAAGTTGATTTATGAAGAAAATGCAACTTGTCATTTGCTTCGAATAAGACATGTTATTACAGTAGGCAGTAGGATGATGCTTTCATGTGGTACCTTGTAATTTCATTGAAATTGATGGATGGATGAAACAGGAATGGTTACGCATCGGGTATGGGGTGAGTTTTGACATATCTATAAGACGAGACAAGACGGAAACACCTATTTATTTTTCAAAAGTAAATAAATAAATATATATATATATATAATGTACAATGAAGCATTATATATATTTTACTTAAAAAATACAATTATAATATAAATAAATATATGTAAAAATAAATTTTAAAAATATAATATGTATTTATGTGTATTAAAATAATATATTATATAATATAAAATATATAAATGGATATGTGGAGCATGTTTGCCAATATCCATCCCGCCCTATTTATAAATGGAGCGAATTTTATTCGTCTTATCAGAATTGGATTGAGCAAGTACCCATCGTGGTAGGTCAAAATTATCATTCTTAGGAAGTAACTTTTTTTTTTTTTTTTCATGATGTGTGCTTTATGAAAAAAAAAAAGAGTAAAATAAAGAAAATAACCATTATTGTCTATTTTTTATTTTTATTTGATTTCGATTAAAGTTTGAATTCCCAAGTTTACCGTGCTGGAATTGATTAAAAAAAAATAACCATTATTAACTATTGAGAGGCTAATAATGTTATTTCAAAGGCTCCAAATTGAAGGGTTTTTTTTTTTTTTTTTTTATAAAAAAAACTTAATATTGAATTTCAACTAAGTTGCCCTTATTCAAATTCACTAATAATTAATAGTGAATTTTTTATATGATAAAATCATTTAAAATTTCATTAAGTAATAATAATATAAGTAATGCTTAAAATTACAATGATGTTCATTTTATAAGCAAAAAGAAATGTTATATACTAAAAACATTTGTACAAATTTAATTGTATTTTTCTCAAGTAATTTTTTATTGTTACTTTATTTAAATAGTACATTAAAGAAAAAATGTAAAACAAATGATAATATATGTATTAAAAATTATACCAATCAACTAAAAAAAAGACAAATCATTCTTTAAAAAATTAAATTAAATTAAGCATCCACTTAATTAATGTATCAGTAATTGAAAATAAAAAAAAATAGAGTTATTTTCAGAATTAGGAGGTTAAAAATTCAAACTCTTTCTTAGAGTCCAATTAATAAATCCTTCTCCCCCAGTATTTAAAAAAAAAAAAAAAAATACTAGTCTAGTAGTTATTGCAAATAATCAAAACTCTTAACATAATGATAGATAAGAGATTCATTTCAGACTGTTGTTCTTCCACTCTAAAATGGGCAGTGAAGTTGCCAATATTGCTACAATGGAAGCTAGTTTTTAGTCATTACCCACTTCAATAAGGGAGAATCCTCTTCAAAAACCTTGTACCTCATGATATCAAAAAGAACACCTTAAAAATTTCAAAGCCTGTGACACTTTCACTTTTTAATCCTCACAAAGAACTAAGAAATAATTTGTTTTGTTATTTATGTCCTCTTCTATATAGCGAATCTTCTTTGTCTAGTAGGTACTTCTTTAATAAATTTGAAAAAAAAAATGACTCATGCACCATAATTTAAAAAAATATATATTTTTTCCCATTAATTAATTTTCTAGCTAGTCTCAAGTTAAATATTTATTTTTAATTATATTAAAGAAATACACTTAATATTTACAATGCATAAAAAATTAATTTATAATATTAACTCACCACAACAAATCGAGAAAAATATTAATAATTGAAACATCATTCAAAAATAATGTTAATAAAGTCGTTCAAAAAAATACTCATTCCGTTCCTTTATATCTGATGTTTTAGGGAGTTTCACTTGGATTAAGAAATAATTAATTAGCCTTGATTTTAGGAGAAAAATGAGTTGAAAAACTAAAATACCCTTGATTTTTGTAAGATGACTTTGGAATTGTATTAAGCATTAATAACATTTGACTGATAAGGATAAGAGTAAAATTGGCAAAAAAGAATTTAAGTTTTATTGATTATATAAAAGCGACAATTAAATAAATTTTCAAATATTCTCTAAAACGTCAAATATAAAATAACGGAGGGTGTAATGTTAATAAAGCATAATTAATTATTACTCAAAAGAGTGTAAATCACCTGGTGATGGGTTATTTTAATTTAACCACAAAACTCGAGTTCGAGTCTTGAGTATGCAGCTGCTTTAAAACTCTCAAGGGCGAGTTTTACCGCCCTTATAGTCCCACAAAAACATAATTAACCATTATGAGTATACGACTCTAACAATATTTATAATTAAGTATTGGTGTCTTAACTTAATAGAAAGATGAAAATATTTTAAAAGTTATAGTTAAAATTCACAAAGTGTCTCTATTAATTTAATATCTGACAATTCATATGTTTATTATTATTATTAGTAGTAGTAGTAGTAGTAGTAGTAGTAGGTTATGTATATATAATATATGAAATACTTTTTGTTTAGATTTATATGTTGATATAATTAAAAGTTGTAAACAATTAATACATATTGAAAATTTGAAACTAAATAAGGTAAAGAAAGCTAATGTGTTATCAATTACCAATTAGTACTATGATGATGAGTATATATTTATGTACTAGTTACATCTCCTCATGGATCCTTTGTCGAAGGTCTCATAATTTCATTGAACAAGTTAAGATTGTTGGTGAATGGTGAGTAGAAAAAGCCATAAGAGTGTACTAATATTCCAAAAAGCTTACATTCTATTTTTAGCATTATTCACCCATCACTATATATAATTGATAGTGTACACTTATTAATTATAATTCAGACACAATCATTCTTTTTGAATTTCCATTTGAATTGTACAACATATAACAATCACAATAATTATGTAACATTTACAAATAATTATTATGGAAACAAAATCCTCTTTATTTTCTTGGGTGATAAGTGGTAACACATTAATTCCACAAATTGAAATTGAAATATTTTCTCTATTTCTCTTATCATTTTTTTGGTAAAAGATCAATAATAATTATGGATTTTGATGGGCAATTTGGCATTAAAACTCTTCTCATGAGAAGCAACCATTTTTTTTTTAAAGGAATATTCTTCATTCATATTTTTATATGAAATTTTAAAATATTAAATTCAGATTGATTAAATGTACAAAGAAATGGCTATTCCAAGAATAGCCAAGAGTTTTCCTTAAATATATTGGCTTAATAATGATTAAAAAAAAATTCTTGAAATTTCATATTTTTAATTCTATTATAAGAGAATAAACTTTTAGTTTTTTAATTTTGTCTAAAAAAATTTTATTCTATTATTCATATCCACTCTTAAATGAAAAAAAATTTTTTTTTTTTTTTTTTTAATTCTATTGCTGATCCCCCTCTAGATGAAAACGACTTTGAATTTCTTAATGTATATAGCAAGCAAGCTTAATAAAATGTCACATAAAAAATTAAAAAATAAAATAAAATAAAATACTCTATCTCAAAAGCTTATTATTTTTTTTTTTTGAATCAACTTAAATAATGAATTAAAAAATCTCGATGCTTAGGTCTTGTTTAGTTGTGGAAAATATTTTTTTATTTTCATTTTCTAGTTTTCTTCTTCATTTCCTAATTTTCTAAATGAAAAATGGAAAATTGAAAAATAAGTTGATTTGTATAATTTTACTATCCTATATTTTCATCTACCATTAATGTAATTATCTTATTAGACTATTTATAAGTAAGTACTATTAATTAAAATATTTTTTTTTTTGAAAATAAATGAGTAATTCCATAATTTAATCACTTAACTAAATTGTTTTTAATTTAAGTATACATTTCAAAGTAAAAAAAAAATACCATGAAAATGGTATATATAAAACTATTTAGTATAACATTTCAAAAATTAACATGGTAATAAATAAGTTGTGGATTAAAATAATTAAAACATTAAGGATAGCATTTTATTATGATTGATTATAACTTTTTATTTGAAAAAATTTAGTCAATAAAATTAATATTTTAATTTAAAAATTATTCATTTAATATTTATTTCATTAATGAAAGGAAATTTAGTTAAAACTTAAAAGTAAAATTAAAGGAAATTAATAA
>CATKHJ010816386.1:0-32731 GCA_949750685.1 Vernicia montana | reverse complement strand
CTAGCATCTTTGTACATGGTAGGCCAATAAAAACTTGATTGCCAAATTTTAGTAACTATTTTGGAAGTGCTTGCATGGCCCCCATTTTATCTTGAATGGTAATGCTCCAAGATGCTTTTTATTTCTTCTTTAGGCACACATCTCTGAATCATACCATCCCCACAATATTTGAAAAGCAGAGGTTCATCCCAAAAGTAATACTTTACATTATAAAAGAATTTATTCTTTTGATGTGGGTTGCACGATTTGGGATTAATCGGTCATCCTTACACATGGGAGCGAAGCCGGGGAATAGAGCAGAGAGATTGGATAGAGCATTTGGGTCAGTGGAATGGTGCCACCGTTTTCCAGATGCAAAGGTGTATAATTTGGAAGCTGCTAGCTTGGACCATTCTCCCATATTTCTTCATATTGTGAAGAAATTTTACCAGCGTCGAGTTAAAAGTTTTCATTTTGAGAACGCATGGATTCGTGAGGATGGGTGTAGGGAGGTGATAAAGGCAAACTGGTTGGGAAGTTCTGGATCGCCTATTCAAAGTCGTCTTGAACAATGTGGAAAGGCTTTGAGAGTCTGGGATGATTCATTAATTCGTGACTTCAAGAAGCAGATAGATTAGTGTAAACAGGATATGAAGAGGTTTCAATTGGGTAGGGATAGGGATCCAAACTCAATCTGTAGTTATAACAAAGCCAGGCAAGACCACCTCTTAATTCTTCATCAGCAAGAGGATTTTTGGCGTCAGAGAGCCATGCATTTCTGGCTTCAATATGGAGACTTGAATTCAAAGTACTTTTGTGCAACTGCAACGGAGAGGAAAAAGAAGAATGCTATCTCTCAATTGAAGGATGATAGTGGTAATTGGTGCAATTGGGAAACTGGTTTGGGAACTCTCATAGTGAATTATTTTTCTAATCTATTTACTTCTGATGGGAATGATGAGCCTATGGTTCTAGATGTTGTTTCACACAAAATTTCACAGAAGCAAAATGCTGCGTTGATTGGGGAATTTACTGAGGAGGAGGTCTACAGAGCCCTAACATCTATGCATCCTGATAAATCATCGGGTCCCGATGGAATGAACCTGGCTTTTTACTAGAAATTTTGGAACATTGTTGGCTCTAATGTCACAAATGCTGTGTTAAGCTTATTAAACAACAAATTCCTTCCCCCTGGTTTGAATGATAGTACAATAGTGCTTATTCCAAAAAAGGACAACCTCGAATTCCTTTCGGATATGAGGCCGATCTCGTTATGTAATGTCCTCTACAAAGTGGTGGCGAAGGTGTTGGCCAACAGGCTCAAACAGATTCTTCCAAGCATTATCTCAGACTCGTAGAGTGCTTTTGTGCAAGGACGTCTTATATCAAATAGTATTCTAGTAGCTTTTGAGATTGCCCACTATCTCAAAAGAAAGACACAGGGTAAGGAAGGGTATGCAGCTCTTAAGCTCGACATGAGTAAGGCCTATGACCATAGAATGGCCTTTCTTACAGAGGATGATGTTAAAGATGGGTTTTGATAGCAGGTGGGTGGAGTTAATTATGATGTGTGTAAGCATAATAAGGTATAATGTTGCTAATGGTGGGTAGGTGGTAGGGCTGATTGTGCCTGAGAGAGGCTTGAGGGAAGGAGACCCTCTTTCCCCTTACCTTTTTATCATATGTGCAGAAGGTTTATTTGCTTTTATCAGCAATCAGGTTCGTAGGGGGTCTATTCATAGGTGTCAGGTGGATAGAAATGCTCCAGTGGTATCTCACATTTTCTTTATTGATGATAGCTTTGTTTTTTTGGAGCTAATATGGATGAATGCAGGAGGGTGAGTGAATGCTTACAGCAGTATGAGAGGATTTCTGGTCAAGTTATTAATTATCAGAAATTTTTCATTTCTTTCAGCTCTAATACTAGCCCTGAGGCTCGCTCATCTATCTGTTCTTTTCTTCAAGTAGGGGAGACAATTAACCATGGGCGTTATTTGGGTTTACCCTCACTGGTGGGGAGGAACAAAAAGGAACTATTTTCTTTCATCAGAGATCGAGTTTGGAAGAGGATACACGGCTGGAAGAATAAGTTATTATCTAAGGCGGGTAAAGAGCTTCTGCTGAAAACAGTAGCCCAAGTCATTCCAACATATGCTATGAGTGTGTTTCTGATTCCTCACAGCCTGTGTGATGATTTAGAGAAAATGATGAACTCTTATTGGTGGGGTAAAAATAAGAATGAAGCAAGAGGTATTCACTGGCTCA
Organism: Vernicia montana; assembly: GCA_949750685.1. Taxonomy (NCBI): domain Eukaryota; kingdom Viridiplantae; phylum Streptophyta; class Magnoliopsida; order Malpighiales; family Euphorbiaceae; genus Vernicia; species Vernicia montana. The sequence continues at coordinate 30,487 of CATKHJ010816386.1, read as the reverse complement.
GCTGGCAAAGGATGTGTAAAAGGAAGTCTGATGGTGGTATGGGGTTCAGAAGGATCCATGAATTTAACTTGCCTTTGTTAGGGAAGCAGTGTTGGAGAATTCTAACTAGACCTGATTCTCTTATGGAAAAGATATTTAAATCTAAGTATTTTCCTAACTCCTCATTTTTGAATGCTCAAATAGGTACCAGTCCTAGCTATGTTTGGAGAAGCATTATGGCAGCCCATAATTTGATGAAAGCTAGCTTACGAAGGAGAATTGAGAATGGAAGCTCAACTTCAATTTGGAATGAGCCTTGGTTGGGTGATGACAATCAACCGTTTGTGGAAACAGGCACACCTACTGGGTTAGAAGATGCTTATGTTAATTCCTTAATGATTCCAAACCAACTTCAATAGGATGTAGACCTGATAAGAGATATGTTTTGTGCACGAGATGTGGAGTTGATCTTGGGAATTCCACTGAGTTTGAGAAGGTGTACTGATTCTTAGTACTGGTCATGGGATAAAAGAGGTCAATATACAGTCAAGAGTGGGTACAGGTGCCTTACTGATAGTACTTTAGCAGATAACACAGTAGTATATAGGAAGCTATGGCAAAGGCTCTGGTCGTTGAATGTGACACCAAAAATTAAATCACTTGTATGGAGAGCTTGTTCCAATTGTTTGCCTGTTATGGAAAATTTGATTCAGAGGTGTGTGAATGTTCTTAATAGATGTCCTATTTGCCATGGAGCAGGTGAGTCTATTTTCCACATCTTTGTTGAATGTCCTTTTGCAAGGGACTGCTGGATATCCTCCTCTATTGGTTATATTTGTGGCTCTCAAAGTGACTTTAATAGCTTGCTAAATTTCATCTTTCAAAGATGTAGTTTAAAGGATTCTGGATTGGTTGTATCTATCTTGTGGAATATTTGGTCCAATAGGAATGATGTTGTGTGGAACAATCATGGCAAACAACCAAGATAGTTAGTGGATGGAGCTGTTCTATACCTGCAACGATGGCTTGAAGTTCAGCAGAGACCAAGTGTTAGTGGTGGTCAACGTGATACATAGGTGATTCTGAATGTCAAATGGCGAAAACCAATGACCGGTTGGATCAAATGCAACACAAACGCTGCAATCTTTCAACAATCATGTAAGATGGGTGCAGGCTGCATGTTAAGAGACGTTGATGGCCTTTTCTTGAGTGCACGGGCTTGTTCTATGGTGCATCCTTGGTTGTGTCCCAGACTAGCGGAAGCATTAAGCTTTAGAGAAGCTCTTAGTTGGCTAAAGAGTAAGGGTTCTCAATTTATTGAATTCGAACTTGATGCTTTTGGTATTGTTCAAGCTGTATTGTCTGATGGGGTTAATGACTCCCAGTTTGGACTAATTATTGAAGACTGCAAATTAATTCTTAGTGAGATCAGAAATGTTAAGGTCTCGTTTGTGAGGAAATCAGCGAATCAGGTGGCTCATAAGCTTGCTAGGGCCTCTATTTCTTGGTCTGATATCCATATATGGGAGGTTATACCTCATTTTTTTTTATATGTAATAGTTTATCTTCTGATTTGGAATAATATATCTTTCCCAATTCGCCAAATGCCATAAAGAAATAATTATTCAATTGGCTCATTAATCAATGAATAATAATGTTTTGCCAAAGAGTTGCAATGTATTATAAACAAGAATGAATTAAGCATAATAATACTCATATTCAAGGTACAAAAGCAATAATACTATTTGTACTCACCTCAACTCCTTAGCTCCTAAAAGAAATAATGCAACTAAAAACGCGACTCCTCGATATCACGGATAACCCCTTTTCCTTTCGGTTTTACAATCACGTAAATGACATATTAACTTCTATTCCTTTAACCTTACTAACCATATCTTACTTTTCCTTTTCCCAATCAAAATCAAACATCATACAATATCAAAAATTCAAACCGAGCACTTCATACACAACATAAACAAATGCATCGATTCATTCCCATTATGATTACTATAATGCACTATCTATAGAATACATATATTCTATATCATTTCATAGCTCAAATGGGCTATGGAAATCTCAGGTATTACAGCAGATGAGTTACATCATGTGCTGTGGGCATACAAAACTACTCCAAGATAACCAACTAGGGAAACACCTTTCAGTCTAACTTATAGGACTGAAGCAGTTATCCCTGTTGATATTGGTCTTCCTAGTGGTAGAGTGAACTACTGCGGAGATGAAGATAATGATCAAGCCAGGAGAATAGATTTAGATTTCCTTGAAGAGCTTAGAGAAATGGCTAGTATTTGAATGGCAGCTTATAAGCAGCAAGCGGCGAACTACTTCAATAAAAAAGTTCAACATCAAGTATTTATTGAAGGAGATTTGATCATGAGATTTCTTGAAGCAACAGGGAAATGCGAAGGCACTGGAAAACTCGCACCAATATGGGAAGGACCATTTGTAATTCAAAAGATCATAGGTTCAAGTACATATAAACTTGTAACTATGGAAGGTAGCGAAGTTCCTCATTTTTGGAATATTCAACACCTAAAGAAGTATTACCAATGAAATATAACTTGTACAAGATTACTTGTTTTTTCAAATTTGAATGTTGAAGCCATGATAAATCAAGGCGAAGCCATGATAAGTCATCAAGACAAAGCCATGATAAATCAAAGCGAAGTCATCAAGACGACGCCATGATAAGTCATCAAGACGAAGCCATGATAAATCAAAGCGAAGTCATCAAGACGAAGCCATGATAAATCAAGGCGAAGCCATGATAAGTCAAGGCGAAGTCATCAAGACAAAGCCATGATAAATCAAGGTGAAGCCATGATAAATCAAGGTGAAGTCATCAAGATGAAGCCATGATAAATCAAAGCGAAGTCATCAAGACGAAGCCATGATAAATCAAGGCGAAGTCATCAAGATGAAGCCATGATAAATCAAGGCGAAGCCATGATAAATCAAGGTGAAGTCATCAAGACGAAGCCATGATAAATCAAGGCGAAGTCATCAAGACAAAGCCATGATAAATCAAGGCGAAGCCATGATAAATCAAGGTAAATCCCTGATAAATCAAGGCAAAGTTGTGATAAGTCAGCTGAAGTTGAGATCAAAACGGAGTAACTTTGATATAATCATAACTTTGATAAATCAAAGAAAAATTCTGATAAATGCAAGCCAAAGTTCTAGCGGATTTTCGCAAGAAGACTAGATAAGCAAGGTAATAATCTTGTTAAAGTTAAGAAAAGTTTACAAAACAATCAAATACTAAAGCGAAAAGGTTGAAAGTTTGAAAGTATAATATTTCATTCTAATCAATTATGCAAATAAGTATAAAGATGGCATTAAGAAGATATAAGAATAAATTATTTTTATTTCATGTAAATGTTAAATACAAGAGATTGTATTATATTTTACACATTATGTACAAAAAGGAAAAAGATCAAAATTATTTCTCAGTTGGAGGAGGATTGCTTGAAGGAAGATCTTTATGAGAATCCACAAATATTGTTGAAGTATCAGGTTCAACTGAAGGAGAAGTAGGGTCAGCTGAAGAAACAATAGGAATCTGCTCTGGCATTGTTTGAACTCCGCCCTCATCACCTACTTCGCTGTCACTTTCCAACTCTGAGAAAGGAGAAGATGCCTTATCCATTTCCTTTTCCCATGAAGGAAAGTCTTGTGGTTCAGGCAAATCTTCTCCTCTTTTTGCAGCTTAATCATAAGCAGAAAGATCAGGCGCAAAAAGCTCTTCGTCAATTTCCATTTTAGGCACCTTTTGCAAAATGTCTGGGAAAAAGACTGATGCATCTTGTAGAGCATTGTTATAATATTGTACAACATCCTTGAAAGCATGGTAGGTGATGAGCTGTTCGAAACTGTCAGATTTTAGAAAATATCTGATAGCTTTCTTCCTGGAATCTTCAGCGACTTGAACTCTCTTCAGTGCCTGTTCGTACGAATAGGCAGACACTTGAAGCTCCCATTGTGCTTTTTCAAGTTCTGGACGAAGCGAAGAAAGCTCCTCCACTTCTCTGGCAAGCTCGTCATTGTGCCTCCTTAGCTCTTCAAGTTTTGCAGAAAGTTCTGTGGCTGACTTGTCCTTTTCAATGATTGTTTTATCTTTATCAGCTAAGGACAAGTCTTTCTCTTTTAGTAAGGATCGAAGAGTCTCCACTTCGGCCTCAGCTTTTAAACATACTTCATTATTATTTTTAAGCTGAGTCTCCATGGTGACTCTCTCCCTCTCAAAAGAAGCACCTTTTTGCTTCTCCTCCTCCAACATTGTCTTTACAGCAAGAAGCTCGAATTCCAGCTTTAGATAAGCTTTTTCTCTCTCTTCAGTGGCTTTTCTGGCAGCATCATAATGATCCTCCAAAAGACCTAGCTGAGTGCGAAGCTTGTCTGAGTCTAGAATTGCCTATTATTTGCAAGAAATAAGTGAATATTGGTTAGTCGAAGTTAAAGAATAATCAATAACAAGTAACTCAGAGATTAACATGAAAAATATTTACCTCTTTGAGTATTTTTTTGTGCCTGTCCAATGCTTCTCCAGTAGATTTTAACAACGAGGTAGGAGCAGGTCGAAGAAAAGATAGAGGCATTGCCGACACTATTGGCAATGGGACTCTTGTTGTTACCCCTTCATCTAAAGACGGGCTTTTCTCTACAACAACCTACTCCTTGGCTCATTGTTTCTTGCTAGGAGGCTCGGAAGCATCGGAAAGGGTTACTGATGAAGAAACTGGCGAAGTCGCATCTCTTTTTCTCCTCGCCAAAAATTCTTGAACAGTTAACTTCTTTTTAGGAAGCTTGGCAGGAGGAGGAGTAATTATTTTTACTGAGGGGACTTCTGGACCAGTTCCTTGAGTCGAAGCAAGCTCATTTATTGGCTCCATTGGAAGAATGGCTATTGGCTCTGCTGGATCTGTAAACACAAATTCATAATATGATTAGTTACACTGATAAATTATGGAAGATGCATAAAGCATTGTAAGATAAAGCGAATTGCCTTCTAAGGTCAGTTGTTCTTCGTTAAATGAATTCTTTTCTGGTGAGGGATAGAGGAGTCGAAGTCTAGTAAAATCAGGCGAAGAGATCTTCTTCGCCACATACCTCTCCTACTCTTGTACTTCTGAAGGTGTGGGAGGTTTTTCAGCCTTTACACTCTTCGACCATTTTATTTTATCATCCTTAAGTATGTAAAATTCAGGTTCATCTGAAGATGCTAGAATGAAAGGTGGTGAAGAAGGAATAGGGATGGAATTATTAATTATACCTTTCTCTGGCTCCGGCAATTCTAATTCTTTTGCCAACGAAGCCAAAGTAGCATTGAAGGCAGCCTCATCTGTTATATCCTCCAACTGCTGCTTTATGTTCCCTAATCTCTCAGCAGCTTTAGAGCTATGAGAGAATACATCTAAAATACTTGGAGGAGGAGGTCCTTTCCTCTTTGGCTCTTTAGGAGGTGGTACCAGCATTCCCTTCCCCTTTTCAGCACGAGGAGGAGGAGGGGGAGGAATGTCTATGCTAGGAGCCCTTATTGATATTCCTAGTAGAGGCGCAGCTGCGGAGCGAAATGCTTCTACCCTTTTAGTGACAGGAACAGTAGGGTCAGAATCTTTGACAAGTCTTTGCTTCCCTATGGTGACCTCTTCCCTTTTTTGGGTTTTTTCAACCCAAATTTTCTCCTCCTCTTTTTTGGAAGCCTTGACTGATAGAGGGGCGAAGTCCTCTTCAATTCACACCCTTAACCTCCCAGTAAAGGGATCAACAATTGGCAGTTCGGAGATGGGTATATAAGCTTTGGGAGCAATCCCCTCGGTCATCTTTAGAATATCCTGATAATGATCAAGATTCTTTGCCTTAACTGTAAATACAAACATAGCAAAGCTCAGAAGACTTATAGTTATGAATATGGGTAATACTAGTGAAGCTCTATAAATAAGAAATATACATTGGATATCAGTAAGGCGTAATCGTGGGGTAGAATTTCCTTCAACATTCCTCAAGTGAATGGCGGACCCCATCTTTTCTGCATCATACACATACTTTTCGCCAACAAGAGTCTTGAGGTCTTGTTTTTCGCTTTCAGTTAATAGCTTTGGCCATTCACTTAAGCCTTTGACTGGCATCAACAAATGGCCAGGGAATCTAAAGCCTGGTGATGTTGAGCCTAGACCATCGATAATCTTGATCACTCCAAATTTTTTCTTCCATTCCTTTATTTTTTTGTCCTTCCCAATGAAGAGGCCTCGAAATGACCTGGTGGAAGTCATATATGCGCCAGGGGACCCTTAAGCACTCAACAAGCGGAAGAAGCATTGGAAAAGTAAGGCAGTGGGATGAATGCTGTAGGTGAAGCATAGAGCTTCGAAGTAATGCATATCCCTGATGGAATTAGGGATCAGCATCATCGGGTTGACTTGGAAATAGTTGAAACAACTCACCATGAAATTAGTAGGGGGAAATAAAAGACCATCTTCTAATTGATGATAGAAGATGATATAATGGCTCGAATCCTTGAGGAGCGTAGCATCCTGATCACTAGAATAAATCCTCTCATGAGGTTGGGCGAGGCGAAAAATGAACTTTTCATTAAAATCCAAGTTGTCGCTAAAGGTTGCGAACTCGCTGGCACGACCAATCAGCTTAATCTCACCCCAAACCTGGTTGAGGATCTCCTAAAATTGAGCAGCACTGACACTGTCTCTCCTGGGATAGGTATCTTTTTTAGGAGCCATTAGAGTTAGAAGAAGGGGAGAAGAAGTATTTTTGAAAATTTTGAGAGAAATAAAGGAAGCAACAGCAAATTCACAATCGGAAGCAGCAAATAAGAGTTTTAGCATGATAGGTTGAAAGGTTTATATAGAAGAAAAAATTCTTACCAACCGTCGCTCAATGATGAGAAAACCCTAAAGGTGGTTAGCAATTTGAAATTTCCTTGAAAACTATACCAACTCAGTGACACATGGATACTTTTACAGATGAAGAGACGCGTATGAGATGGAAAAGACGTGCATTTAATGAATGATGCCATCAGTTGTCAAAAACATTAAAGAGGTCCTGAACGGTTGATTAGCCATATGATGCGGCACATAGAGATGATAACTTGTCTATGTGCATTACTTTGATTTTTGAAGATAGTATTGATTCTACTTTGCCTTTTCTCTCAAAATTAACAAAGCTACTTCGACCAGACGAAGCTGTATAAAGAGCTAGATGTTTCATTTGAGACTTTGACTATGTTCTTCACCTCAAAAGAAACAGGGGGGCCTTTGATAAGGGACAAAAACAACTACAAATATGATGGGCCTAAATTTATCATAAGCCCAATATGAAATAGTACCATAATAGATCAAGAGAAGATGAAGATTGAAGAAAGGGCCCATAAAGGAAAAGCCCAAGGGGTCATCTCTTAATACGTTAAGAGATAGACACTACTTCATCCTTCGATCAAGCACTTCACCCTTCAGCATTAAATGTAACTTGCTCAGTAAGTTTCATAAAGAAGGCTGAGGTCATAAAGTGCTTATGTCACCTTACTTTTATTAGAGGAAAGTCCTACTTATACGGCGTACCCACGCCTATTTCTTTACCGACTATCTTCCATTTGACAAAGACAGGTACTGACCTTATCTTTCAGAGCCTAAACACCGACCCCATCAATCAAAAAGTATTTTATCTTTCCCTATTTCACCCTTTAACCTAAGGGATTTGGAATCTATAAAAGGAAAGAAGTAACTCATAATGAGGTTAGATTGAACTCTACACTTCTCTTATCTCATTTCTTTATACAAAATAAGAATCCTTTACTAACTTGAACGTCGGAGGCTCTTCGCTAGGCAACCAGCCTGGTTCTCTTGACTTTGTCTTTCCTTGCAAGATAATCCAGATAAAAGCCAAACAACTGAGATTCAGCCCAATAACAATATTTGTTGCATCAAGCCCCATGGGTAGTTGCCATTGCTGATTTTGTGAATATGACTAAGGAATTTGCAACCATGACTCAGGAAATTCGCCAAGCTTATTTACCTAAGGCTGACTATAACCGGTAACACCACGTGCCTAGAGCCAGAAATAACCTCAAATAAGGACCTTCTAGAACTGAAGGCGAGGGTGAGCCTCCAGACCACATAATTACCAGGAAATGTCCCACATGGGAGGTAGCAAGAAATCACTGATAATGTGTGAGAAGGATGTATATCGACATATCCTGGAAATGGTAAGAAAATATAAGAATGTGGACATGGATGCTTTGGACATGGAGTTAACAGATGTCACTGCCTTGTCTGATCGGATCATGGTTGAGAAAGTAGATAAGTGCTTTAAGTTGCTTAACTTAGTTGGTTATAACGGAACTGGAGATCCATAGAGCCAATGGCATAACTAGGAATTTTAGTTACCCGAGCTAAGACTATAAATATACTCTCATAATCATAATTTAAAAAGAATTAATTATACATATAAGTAAATATTTTTTTTATTGAAGTTAAGCTCTTTGATTTTTCAAACAATAAAATTCATCTATTATCGAATTTGAGTCGATAGTTTTTGAAATTTTCACCATTGAATCAGTTAAAAACTCATTTTCTATCTTATTACATAAAGCAAATTTGACTATAACTATTTTTTTTTTCCCAAAATTACCTCGGGTTATAGCCCACCCTAGCCCCTCATTACTTCCGTCTCTACACAAAGTCATCTGGCCAAATTCCGGACCATGATTTCCTTGCACAAAAAAAAAAAAAAAAATCAGTATATTGCAAGGTTTTTGCAACCACCTTGACAGGTCTAGCTCAAGACTCAGAAGCTACCAAGGGGGTCCATTGATAGCTTTGCTGATTTCGCTAAATAGTTTCAAGCTAAGTTCATCACCTGTGTTCCTTCCAAAGGGATCTCCACTGACTTGTAGGATGTGATTCAAGGTGAGAACAAACCACTACAACAATTTGTAGAACTGTTCAATAAGGTGGCAATCCAAATTGATAAATTGAATTATAAAGTGGTTGCCTCGCAGTGACGGAGCTAAAAATTTTTTTTATGAAGGGCTAAATTTATTAGATTATAATTTACATTAAGATAATATATATAATTAAGTCAACTTCTATATATTTAAAGAAAATTTTCATCTAAAATAAAAGAGTCAAATATAATATATGACCAAATTTTTATAATTTCACATATAAAATTATTTATATTTTAGAGGTTAAGGGGATCCATGGCCACCCTCGGCCCCCTAATTCCGTCATTGCCTCGACTATGATGCGTAACTTCAACTGTAAGGCATTCTTTGAAAATCTAAATATTAGACTTGTGGGATCATATCACGAGCTCATTGAAAAAGCTCAACACTATATATGATTAGATGATGCCTAGAGGACAGTACGAGCAGCAGAGAATAAGGAAAGACCTAACCACAATAAGGACTCTAGAAGTACAGTAAAACCTCTCTAAAGTTATAATTTATATAGAAATAATCTCTATGTAGTAATAAAAAAATTTTGGTCCCAATTTGATCTAATTATAAATAAAAATAAACTCTATATTGTAATAAGTTATAATTTTTTTAGGTTCCATCTTAAGAAAATTTTCATCCACATAGTAATAATTATACATTTATATTTCAAAAAATGTATGCTATGTTGTATGAAAAGTCTAAAATGAAATAAAATATTTATGTAAAGTTGTTGGCAAAATAATTTATTCTTTAAAGTTGTTACCACATCTCTAAACTTGAGGGTAAATAATAATTCGCTAGTATGGTTACATTTTTGTTGATTTCTATATCTTATATTATGTACCTAATAACTCACTAGTATAGTATGTACCTTAAATTAAAATATTATATTATTTATCTCTATACCTCTTAATTAAGTCAAAATAAGAATTTTTGTGACTACACCTGTCACACCTTGACTCCAATTGTGTGATGGTTCTAGAGCGTGGGTAGGTTTAAGACCACCAACTATCCGTATAACCATTTAAACAATTAACCTGAATCAATAATCATCAATCTTACAATAAATCTTGAACAATCATCTCATATCAATATCCATCATTCATATTAAAACAACTATGTCATCATTCAATACATATCCATTCAATTGTTCACTATGGATCAAGGATCAAACATATACGATCATCCATAATGAACAATGGCAAAGCAATACATCAAAGAGCATCCAAAAAGAATCATTCTATCTATGATTTGCACTTTAAACATTATACTACGGAGCACTACAGAATGAACATTCAACTATTACAATTAATAATAAAAAGGAGTCCAAAACAATACATCAATATAGCTTCTTGTAAAGAAAGAATCAAGAAACTCTATCACCAATCAACCTATCCTCCTTAACTCTAGCACCTAAAAACCACAATTGAAGAGGGATAAGCCATCAACTTAATGAGAATATGAAGTATGTTTATACTTGTGGGTTCTCAAAAGATAACAATAGGAAATTCAACAATCGAATATCAATGGGGATAACAATTTATCAATATGGGATTGTAATCAATAACAATAATGTGCCTATAAGGAATGGTACCAATTCAAATCAAATTCAATAGAACAATAACATACGTTCCATCATATTGGAATACAAATAGGCGGGACGAAACCACCATCCCTATGAGCATCTATAACATTCATTAAGGGTAATAACTTCTCCTTTTTTAACGCATACCTGGTCGGATATACGCATAGTGCACATAGTCCTATTTAGGTAAAATACTGACATATTAAACTCTATCAGTTGAGTCACCGGTACACACGGCCTGATGGTTTATCCCCCATTAGTAGAGGCGTTCTATCACATTAGGATCCAGTTCGACGCCACATCAATTTAGTGGCACTAATGGTCAACATAGTTTTTACCTTCATACATATGATCTTACTAATGATAGTGGTACTGCTGCTGCGGTCGATACTCGTGGTGTTGTTTGTCACGATGATGATCATAGTGATGATCATGTTGATGGTGATAATAACGAAGGTCAACCAATGCAAACACAATATTCGGGTTTCATTCAGATGAATACTGCACGCAGAAATAATACACGACAAATGGGCCTCCGTTCAAAGATTAAAAGAAATACTAGAAATTGTGGCACTTGAAATTTGATAATTTTAATTAAAATATGTGATTAATACTATTTTTTTTCTAAATTATTTTGTTTCATTTGGAATGTATACATAGTATTTAGTACAAAATTTAACATTCTTAAATTTTACTTAAAGTCATTACTATTTTAAATAATTAATAATAACAATAATTAAATTAAATTATTATTAACACATATATTTACTAAATATAATAATAATTATCACATAATTATAAAATATATTTAAGGATTTAAAAATATATATATAATTAATAATTAAAACATAATTCTAAAATACAATTTGGAATAATAATTCTAATTAATTTTTATCTTCACCATATTTCTAATTAATTTTTGATAATTAATAATAAAAATAATTAATATTATATATTATTCATAATAAATATAATAATATTATGTATGATATATATTATACACTTATATTCATTATATTATATATGTTAATTATTTTATTAATTATTAATTTATTTTATATAATTAATTTATTAATTATATAATTTTTATATTATTTATATTCATTTACAATAAATAACATAAAAAAAAAAAAAAAAAAAAAAAAAAAGAAATTGTTGTTTTTCATTTGAATTGGGGGACAACAAGTTGTCCTCGATTTCTTTTGGCAGACAGCTTCAGGACTGGCGGATAGAAATTGCCTCGCCACCTCAGTAAAGAAACATTTAAAGTGGAAATTATTTTCAGATTTCACCTAAAATGGAAATTTTTAAAATTTTCATTCCAAATTGGTAAATATTTTTCATAAAGTACCTAAAATGGTAAAAAGCCCTGGCCTTTCCAATTTGAATCTGTGTAGCTTCGAGAAGAGTCTTGCATAGAGCTTGTGCGAAATTTATTGATGATGGAAGAATTATTAGAAAATGATAGAGGAAAAATGCATAAATTGGGTCAGCATGATGAGGATGTGGGAGAAAGAAAATTTTGGCAATGTGTTTAAATTATTAGGCTCAAAATGGAAACTTTTATTTGCATTACATAAGAAAAGTCCAAACTAATGAAGTGGTTAGACTTGCTCAAAAGGTGGAAGGGGAAATGGATAAACTTTTGAGGAGAGAGGAGCATATGTGGGCTTAACAGTCTTAAATTGCTTGGCTAAGGGAAGAAGATAAAAACATAAGTTTCTTTCACTAAAAAGCTAATTTCAGATTAAAAAGAAACTTTAACTCCAAGATCAAGAATGAAGATGGGATTTGCGATGAGGATGAGGATGAAATAGCCCAAATTATGACTTCTTACTTCCAAAACCTCTTTACTTCATCAAACCGTATGGACATTGATACTGTACATAACTATGTTGAGTCGAAGGTCACCAGGGATATGAATTTGGTTTTACAGGAGTCATTTACTAAAGAGGAGGTTATATAAGCAATAAAGCACATGCATCCTAAAAAAACCCTTAAAGCTTACGTTATGCCTATATTAATTTTTTTTTTCAAAAACTTGGTCCATTGTTGGTGGTGATGTGGTTAATATTGTCTTAAATATCCTAAATAATAAAGCTGACCCATATCCTATTATTCATACTTGAATTGTTTAATACCGAGAACAAAGAACCCGGAGAATACTAAGGATTTTAGACCTATTAGTTTGTGCAATTTCATTTTTAAGTTAGTCCTAAAATCAATAGCTAATGGGCTTAAAATTTTCTTACTTGATGTGATCCATAAATCCCAATATGCTCTCGTCCCTAGTAGGTTAATCATTGATAATGTTTTGGTTGCTTTTGAGATTTCACTATATGAAAAATAAGAGAAAAGGTAGAAAGGGAAATTTAGCACTTAAGTTAGACATGAGCAAGGCATATGATAGAGTAGAGTGGTGCTTTTTAAACAAAATGCTATTGAAGCTAGGCTTTAACCTGGATTGCGTTGAACTAATAATGAGATGTATAACCTCTATGTCATACTCTTTTCTCATTAATATCTTTCCACAAGAGAAATTTAACCAACATAAAGGGCTCCGACAAGGTGACCCACTCTCTCCTTATTTGTTTTTGATGTGTCAAAGGTCTATCGGCTCTACCTAGAAAGGTAGAAGAGGAAAATGCCCTTCGTGGTGTCAAAGTGTGTAGGCAGGCACCCTCTGTTTCTCATTTAATTTTTTGCAGATGTTAGGATTTTTATTCAGGAGAGCCACAGAAGGTGAAATCACATGAGTTGGTGGCATACTTAAAGAGTATGAGATGGCATCAAGAAAAATAATTAATATGGAGAATTCAGAAATCAATTTCAGCAGAAATATTTCTGAAGACATCCAAAGACGATTGCAAGGCTGTATTGGTGTTCAGCGGGTTCAAGAGCACAAGAAATATTTGGGATTGCCATGCGTAATTTGGAAATAAAAAAGTGGTTTATGGACCAATTGTTGACAGAATGGATTAAAATTTAAAAGTGTGGAAAGAATGGACTTTATCTCTCGCAAGTAAAGTCCTTATAAAAGCTGTGGCATAAGCAATTCCCACCTGTCTAATGAGTTGCATGGTGCTTCCCCAACAAATATGCTTGAGATTGCAATCTATCATTTTAGGTTTCTGGTATGGTCAAAATGGTGATCAGAGGAAAATTCATTGGCATAATTAGAGGAGTTTATGTCTTCCAAAGAAGAAAAAGGGCATTAGGTTTTGATATTTTAATTGTTTTAATAAAGCAATGCTCGCTAAATAAGGATGGGGACTTATGCAAGAAAAGCCTTCCCTTCTCGCTCGTAGAGGAGGGTGACGCAAGAGTATCTAATTAATCCAAATTGTTATGACTAAATAATCCAAGTTTTTCTAGTCAAGTTCTTTTCTTTTCCAACCTATCATCATCAACATTCACTACAAAAAAAAAAAAAAAAAAAGTAGTTTACCGACTGAAATTTCAGTCTGTAAACACATAATTTTCGTCTGTAATTTTGTTTACCGACAAAATAAAATTATCAGTAAAACGGTTGTCGGTGCAGAATTTACCGACTAAATAAAAAATTGTAGGTAATTACCGACTAAATTTTAGTCGGTAAATTATTTTATTTTAGTCAGTAAATAGGAAAATATTTTGTCGGAAAAACAATTTACCGACCAAAATATTTGTCGGAAAATTTATTGACTATTTTTTTTGTCAGTAATGTTTTAAATATTTTTTTTGAAAATAAAAAATTTTGTTAATAATCCATCGGTAAATTTATTTTTTTAAATAAAAATATTTTTTTAAAAATTAAAAGTTTTGTCGGTAATCCGTTAGTAAATTATATTTTTTTAAAAAAATTGTTTTAAAAATAAAAATATTTTTTAAATAAAAATATTTTTACAATAAATCTGTTTAAAAAAATATTTATATTTTGAAAAAATTAAAATATAATTTAAAAATTAAAATTTTTAGAATGAACATGAAAATTAAAAGAAAAAAAAAAGAGGATGTATGAAAGATTATTAAATAAATTATTAAATTAAAAAAAAAATATTATGACTAAAATTAAAAAACTAATTATATTTCAAAACTAAAAAAAATAAAATAAACCAAAACAAAGAGAGAGAGAGAATGAGAAATTAAAAATTTAGTACATTTTTTTCAAAACTACATTAATACAACCAAGCTAAAGAAATATAAATAAAAAAGTATAAAAACTAAAGAAATTACAAAAAAATATAAATCTAAGAAATTTGGAATAAATTAAAAATATATATTTTTCTATTCAAGGATTTAGAAGAATTTAAAAAGTAAAATAGAAAAAAGAAGAGAGAATAAGAAACAAAAAGCAAAAGTGATGAAAAGAAAATTAAGAAGTGATTAAATGAGAAAGAAAGAAAAATAAATAAAATAAATGAGAAATGGAGAGAAAAGTGTGAGAAAAATATAGGAAGTGAGAAAGAGAAATTAAGATGTGAAAGAAAATGATGAGGAAAAGAGGATAATTCCTTTTATACTTTTTTTTACGCACTTTACCGACTAAAATTCTGTCGGAAAATTTTTCAAATAAATATTTGGAGGGAAATTTTCCTCCAAAATTTTTATTTACCGACGGATTACAGAAAAAATTCAGTAGTCGGTAATTAATTTTTTTTTAAAAAAATCTTTAGTGAAAATTTGGAGGGAAATTTCCCTCCAAAATTTTAATTTACCGACTAATTACCGACGAAATAGTTCGTAGGTAATTTTTTTTTATTTTAAAAAAAACTTTAGTAAAAAATTGGAGGGAAATTTCCTTCCAAATTTACATAAATTACCGACGGAATATTCCTTCGGTAATTTATAAAAAAAAATAAAATTTTGTAAATTTTTTTATATGAATTTACCGACTAAAATTTTTGTCGGTAAATTTACCGACAAAAATTTTAATCAGTAAATTATTACCAAAAAATTATGAATTTTATTTTTTTATTATTTACCTACAAAATATTTTCGTCAGTAAATTAATACCAAATAATTTTTTTAATAATTACCGATGGAATATTCCGTCGGTAATTATTAAAAAATAAAATTTCAAAAATTTTGTTGGTATGAATTTACCGACTAAAATTTTTGTCGGTAAAATGAATTTACCAACTAAAATTTTTGTTGGTAAATTTACCGACAAAAATTTTAGTCGGTAAATTATTATCAAAAAATTATGAATTTTATTTTTTAATTATACCTACAAAATATTTTCGTCGGTAAATTAATACCAAATAATTTTTTTAATAATTATCAATGGAATATTCCATCGGTAATTATTAAAAAATAAAATTTCAAAAATTTTGTCTGTATGAATTTACAGACTAAAATTTTTGTCGGTAAAATGAATTTACCTACTAAAATTTTTGTCGGTAAATTATTATCAAAAAAATTAAAATTTTATTTTTTAATTTGCCGACGGAATATTCCGTCGGTAATTATTAAAAAAATTATTTGGTATTAATTTACCGACGAAAATATTGTGTCGATAAATAATTGTTAGTAAATCGTCGGTAAATTGTTGGTAATTTCTTGCGTCATTATTTGGCGCCTTATTTAGTAACAAAAATTTTTAGTCGGTAAATAATTGTCTGTAATTTGTCGGTAATTACAAAAAAAAAAAATTCTTGATATTGTCGGTATTCCGTCAGTAAATAATTAAATTTACCGACGAAAATAATTCTGTCGGTACATTTTGTCGGTAAACTGTGATTTTCTTGTAGTGATTTGTCTTCTAAATAATGTGTTCCCATGGACACAATATGTGCTAACCTGGTTTGTTATTTTTCCAACTCAAACTTGTATATTTGCCAATTTAGTTGTTCATTTTCCAGCTTGTATGTTTGCCAACTTAGTTTGATCATTTTCCAGCTCAAAAGTTGTATAATTTAGTTGTAATAATACCTATAAATAGCCTTGTAATTCTTCATTTGAAACACAAACTGAATTTGAGAAATATAAACAACAATTCTTCTTTGTTTAGAAAATTTTCATACTCTAAGTGTCAAGAATTCATTCTTGAATTCTAGGAGTACCTGTATCATTGGATTGATCCTTCCAAGGTGGTGAATTTTGATCAAGTATTTATCGTAACGGAGTTTTCAATTCCACCACAATTGACATAATACCCCTCCAGACACTTTAACAGTATCAACTTGGTATCAGAGCAATCTCGATCTGCCTGTGGATTGGATTTGCAAGGTATCAATCTATCAATCTCTCAATATTTTCTTTCATTATTCAAAAGAAAGAAAAAAAAAGAAATTTATTTGCTGCCATTTTTATTGCTTAAAAAAATACAAAAAAAAAAAAAAAATTCATACATGAAGTTTTAAACCTCTTGCAAAATACTTTTTTTTTCATCAATTACTGAAATGCCACAAATCACACCAAAAGCCATTTATTGCCATTTATTTTCTTGACAAAGAATAAAAACAAAATTCAATTGTTGCAATTTTATTTTGCTAAAAAAAAAATTTAATTACCAACCTTGATTTGAAAACCACTACGAATTGAACCAAAACTCTTCAAACCCAACCTTGCCAACCCACCACCATAGCCAGTTCCAAATAATCTCCTTCAAATGGCACCGAAAAAAACATTCAATCACTTCTTTGCTCACTTATTCATCTCAGTTTTATTCAAGGATTGAAAAAAAAAAAAAATACAAGTCTGCAGCTTAGTGGAGTAGCAGTACCTGGAAAAAATGTATTTGAAAGAAAGTTTAGAAAAGGAGAGTAGAAGATATAAGGGAAGAAGAAACGTGAAGAACTAAAAATAAAAAAAAAAAAAATAACAAAAGTGAAAGTTAAAAAAAAAAGGCCAAATTTTTTGTCCAAGAAGAAATACGTCACGTGGAGCATCTTTAAAATTCAACAAAGGAACAAATTATATATATATATATATATATAAGTGAAAGGTATATTCTTTATACTTTGACCAAGAAATAGTAATATCTCCAAGTCATTTTTTTTAACGTAATTCTCTTTCTACTTTTTTTAATTTTTATATTTTGATTATTTCTTTATTTGTATGATACTCATATTTTTTTAAAAGAAAAATATGAGTGAGATATTAAAAAAAAGAAAAAAATAAATTAAAAAAAAAGAGAAAAAAAAGAAATATTTAAAAAAAAAGTGAGAAATATTAAAAAAAAAATAATAAGTGTTTTCTCTATAAGAATTGTTGCAAAATTCCACCTCGACGCAACCGACAAAGACCTGTTCAAGATGTCACCATAGAAGAATTGTAATATCAAATTCAACAACTCCAACAACGACTTGAACAATACGAGCAATGAGGAGAACAAGTTCGTGAGTCTGGAGACGAACAAGAAGCTAAGATTAATCATTTCCACAATCTGGCAAGTGATTCATCTAGAGAAGAAGCAAACGATGGATGATCTCATTGTCGTCTTCTTCTAGGTCTTCATCCTAATCCTCCTCCTCACATGATGCTTCCTCAACAAATGATACTACTCTTCGATTTGGACAGTTAGATGCAATGTGGCCAAATCCTTGACACTTGAAGCATTTTCTGGAATTATTGCTAGAAGTTGTGCCACGTGTCTTACCAATTGTTTCAATATCCTTTTTGGTACAGGTGGTGGTGGATGTTGATGGCTTTGTTGAAGTACTCCCATGGTTAGGAGTATTGGTCTTGGCTACACTTCTTGTTCCACTCTATCTGAAAGTTTTCTGTTGACATTCTTCCTTCAGTGCTAGTTTGATCACATCATTGAGTATCCAATAAGGTTGAAGTTGAACAACATTGGCAATTTCAATCTTCAATCCTTTGAGGAATCTAGCAATAGTGTGTTCTTCCAGCTCGTTGATGTTACACTTCATCATGAGTTGTTCAAACTCTACAGCATAATTCTCAACTAACATATCTCGTTGTTGAAGATTGTGAAGCTTGATGAAGATATCTTGCCTATAGTAATTAGATAGATACTTGCACTGAAGTTCTCTTTTCATCTTCTCCCAGGTTGTGATCTTACTTCTTCCTTCACGTTCTCTCTTGTGTTTTAGATTTTCCCACCATATTGAAGTATTTTTCTTAAGCTTGATGGTAACAATCTTGACTTTACGGTGGTACAAAATGTCTTTATATGCATCCATTCGATAAAATCATCTTAATTTAATTGTACTTGAAAATTTGGTATGTCCATTTTCACTCTATGGTCTTGATCTTGATTTCTCCTTTGATGTGCTCGGGGTCATGGTTTTGCTTCTTCTTTAGATGAATCACTTGCCAGATTGTGGAAAGGATTAATCTTAGCTTCTTGTTCGTCTCCAGACTCACAAACTTGTTCTCCTCGTTGCTCGTATTGTTCAAGTCGTTGTTGGAGCTGTTGAATTTGACGTTGCAATTCTTCTATGGTGATATCTTGAACAAGTCCAACAATGACTTGAACAACACGAGCAACGAGGAGAACAAGTTGGTGAGTTTGGAGACGAACAAAAAGCTGAGATTAATCCTTTCCACAATCTGGCAAGTGATTCATCTGGAGAAGAAGCAGAACCATGACCCCGAGCACATCAAAGGAGAAATCAAGATCAAGACCATGGAGTGAAAGTGGACATACCAGATTTTCAAGGACAGTTAAATCCAGATGATTTTATTGAATGGATGCATACTGTAGAATGAGTTTTCGACTATAAAGGCATTCCGGACACCGTAAAGTCAAGATTGTTGCCATCAAGCTTAAGAAAAATGCTTCAATATGGTGGGAGAATCTAAAAACAAGCGAGAACGTGAAGGAAGAAGTAAGATCACAACCTGGGAGAAGATGAAAAGAGAACTTCAGCGCAAGTATCTACCTGATTACTATAGGCAAGATATCTTCATCAAGCTTCACAATCTTCAACAACGAGATATGTCAGTTGAGAATTATGCAGCATAGTTTGAACAATTATGATGAAGTGCGACATCAACGAGCCGGAAGAACACACTATTGCTAGATTCGTCAAAGGATTAAAGATTGAAATTTCCAATGTTGTTTAACTTCATCTTTGTTGGACACTTAATGATGTGATCAAACTAGCATTGAAGGTAGAACATCAATAGAAAACTTTCAGATGGAGTGGAACAAGAAGTGTAGCCAAGACCAATACTCCTAACCAGGGGAGTACTTTAACAAAGCCATCATCATCCACCACCACCCCCACCAAGAATGATATTGAAACAATTGGTAAGACACGTGGCACAACTTCTAGCAATAATTCTAGAAAATGCTTCAAGTGTCAAGGATTTAGCCACATTGCATCTAACTGTCCAAATCGAAGAGTATTATCATTTGTGGAGGAAGCACCATGTGAGGAGGAGGACGAGGATGAAGCCTTAAAAGAAGATAAAAATGAGATCATCCAAGCAGACAATGGTGAGATGCTTGTCGTACTTCGTGCTTTAAATACTTCCATTGCTAAAGAAGAAGATTGGTTAAGCCACAACATTTTCCACACCCGATGTACATCACATGGCAAAGCTTGTGATGTTATCATCGACAGTGGTAGCTGTGAGAATGTCGTGTCAATAAAAATGATGGACAAGCTGAAGTTGCCTACTGAAGATCATCTAAGTCCATACAAGTTAACTTGGTTAAGGAAGGGTAATGAGATCAAAGTCATGAAGAGATGTTTGATTGAGTTCTCCATTGGCAAGAAATACCAAGATAAGGTATGGTGCGATGTTATCCCTATGGATGTTTGTCACATACTATTAGGTCGGCCCTGGCAATGATCGTCATGATATACATGATGGTCATAGAAACACTTATTCCTTTACCAAAGATGGCCAGAAGATCATATTAGCACCATTAAAGAAAGAATGGACTAGTGACTCAAAGGAAGAAAGTTGCAATCTGATTTCCAAGGCAATGATTGCCAAAGTTCTAAAAGAAACCAAGATTGCTTGTGCTTTTGTCATCTTGGAAAAGAATGAAGACGGAAGCACTATTCCAAAGACCATCCAGTCACTTCTTTAGGAATTTGAAGATATAGTTCCAGAAGAAATTCCATTCGGATTGCCACCTATGCGAGATATTCAACATTGCATTGATTTTATTTTTGGGCTGTGATTCCAAATAAATCAGCATATCAAATGAGTTCGAAAGAGTATGAAGAGTTACAACACCAAGTGACTGAACTCATGGCTAAAGCATTGATAAAAAAGAGTGTAAGTCCTTGTGTCGTTCCAGCCTTACTTGTTCCAAAGAAAGATGGATCATGGTGTATATGCATTGATAGTCGAGCTTTGAACAAAATTACCATCAAGTATCGCTTTCCCATTCCCCGACTTGATGATTTGCTTGATCAACTACATGGTAAGACAGTTTTTTCGAAGATTGATTTGTGAAGTGGATACCATCAAATTCGTATGAGACCTGGTGATGAATGGAAGACTGCCTTTAAAACAAGAGATGGTCTGTACGAGTGGATGGTTATGTCATTTGGACTTTCTAATGCACCAAAAACTTTCATGAGACTCATGAATAAGGTATTTCGACCTCTTATTGGAAAGTTCGAAGTGGTTTATTTTGATGACATTTTGGTGTATAGTCAAGATGAAAATGAGCATCTAGAACATTTTCAATAGATCGTTGAGGCTTTGAGAGAACAAAAACTATATGCCAATCTTAAAAAATGTCACTTTTTAACTGATAAAGTGATTTTTCTTGGTTATGTTGTCTCAAATAGAGGAATTGAGATGGATGAAAGCAAGATAGAAGCTATCGTCAACTGGCCAACACTGTGATTAGTTCATGATATTCGGAGTTTTCATGGCTTAGCATCTTTCAATCGGCGATTCATCAAGAAATTCAGTACTGTGACTACTCCAATCACAGAATTGTTGAAGAAGGATAACTTTGAATGGACACCAATTGCTCAAAAAAGTTTTGAGACATTAAAAGAGAAGGTAACGAAAGCCCTAGTTTTAACCCTTCCAGACTTCAACAAAATTTTAAAAGTTGACTGTGATGCCTCTAATGTAGGCAATGGTGTTGTTCTTAGCCAAGAGAATCGTCCAATTGCCTTTTTCAGTGAGAAGCTTAACGAGACTCAAAGGAAATATTCAACATATGACAAGGAGTTCTATGCCATTGTCCGAACCTTAGATCATTGGAGACACTATTTATTGGCAAAAGAATTCATGCTTTATTATGATCATGAAGCACTCAAATACCTCCACAGTCAAAACAAGCTTAAAGGACGCTATGCCACATGGAGTGAATTCCTGTCTGCCTATTAATACGTTTTAAAGCACAAATTAGGTACACATAACAAAATTGTTGATGCTTTAAGTCGTTGTTACGTATTGCTTTCTACACTTCAACTGTAAGTAATTGGGCTTGAAGTCATAAAGGAGTTGTATGAGGATGATCCAAACTTTAAGGATATCTCGAAACACTACTGTGAAAGACCTTACTGCCAATTTCATTTGCAAGATGGTTACTTATTTTTAGGTAATCGACTGTGCATTCCTCAATGTTCATTACGTGAAGCCATATTGATAGAATGTCATAATGGAAATCTTGTTGGTCATTTTGGTCGTGACAAGACATTAGCTCTTGTACAAGGAAACTTTTATTGGCCACGTTTGGTCCGAGACATAGAGCGACATATCTAAAAATGCAGGGTTTGTCATATTGCCAAGACTCGAGGCTAGAATACAGGGCTTTACACACCTCTACCTATCCCTGAAGCTCCTTGGGAGGATGTTAGCATGGATTTTGTTATTGGTCTACCTCTCACACAAAGAGGTAAAGATTTAGTCATGGTTATTGTGGATAGATTTTCTAAAATGGCTCACTTTGTACCATATAGCAAGACCCATGATGCGACATACATTGTCGATCTTTACTTTCGAGAGATTTTGTGATTGCACGGGATTCCAAAGACTATCACTTCAAACTATGATGTTAAATTTATTAGTCATTTCTGGAGGACCTTATGGAGCAAAATAGGAACAAAACTTCAATTCAGTTCAGCTACTCATCCCCGGACAGATGGACAAACAGAAGTAGTTAATCGGAGTTTGGGAAACTTACTAAGAAGTTTTGTTGAGAAAAATATTCGACAATGGGATTTGATCTTAGCTCAAGCAGAATTTGCCTATAATAATTCACCAAGCCAGATGACAGGTCGAAGCCCTTTTGAAGTGGTGTATGAAAAAAATCCTATCACTCCAGTTGAACTAGCTCCTAAAGCTACTCAACAGCAATTCAATGTAGATGCGGATGAAAGAGCGAAGCAGATCAAGAAATTGCACGAACAAGTTAAAAGCAGCATTTTAAAGCAAAATGAGCGATACCAGAAACAATTTTTGTAAACCTGCTGCTTTTAAAGAGGGTGATTTAGTATGGATTCGCTTGAGGAAAGAAAGATTTCCACTAGGACCATATGTAAAACTACAAGCTAGAGCAAATGGCCCTTTCAAAGTTATTAAGCAAATTGATGAAAATGCATACAAGGTTGAACTTCCTGGAGATTACAATGTGTTAGCTACATTTAATATTGCTGATCTATCACTATACTTTGGAGATGAAGACAAGTCAAACTCAAAGGTGAGTCTTCTTTAACCAGGGGAGCATGACACAGAAGTGTCTAATAAATCCAAGTTGTCATGTCTAAACAATCCAAGTTTTTCCAGCCAAGTTTTTTTCTTTTCCAACCTATCATCATCAACATTTGTCTTCCAAATAATGTGTTCATATGGACACAATATGTGCCAACCTGGTTTTTTATTTTTCCAACTCAAAGTTGTATGTTTGCCAACTTAGTTGTTCATTTTCCACCTTGTATGTTTGCCAACTTAGTTTGATCATTTTCCAGCTCAAAAATTGTATAATTTAGTTGTAATAATGCCTATAAATAGTCTTGTAATTCTTCATTTGAAACACAACTGAATTTGAGAAATATAAGCAACAATTCTTCTTTCTTTAGAAGATTTTCATACTCTAAGTGTCAATAATTCATTCTTAAATTCTAGGAGTACCTGTATCCTTGGATTGGTTCTTCCAAAGTAGTGAATTCTGGCCAAATATTTGTCGTAGTAGAGTTTTCAATTCCATCACAATCGGCATAATACCCGTCCAGATACTTCAAAGATGTTAGAGAGTAATTAATGGAAGGGTAAGGAGAGGAAAGGAAGGGGAGAAAGGGGAAATGTAAATGTTAACCTTCCTCTTGTTTGGGAAAGGAGTAGAGGATGAAGAGTAATTAATGGAAGGGTAAGTTTAAAAGTATAAAAATAACTTCTTTTACAAGCAAGGATAATTTAAAACAAGGATAAATTGGTAAAAATTTTAATTTACCCTCCTCTACACCCTAAATTGGAGTGTAGAAAAAATAGAGGTTTGAGGGGTAGGGGAGGGTAAGTCTTACCCTTCCTTACCCCTCAATTTTTTTTTGAACCTTTCTTCCCAAACAAGGGTAACCTTATACCCTTCCATTAATTACCCTCCCTTCCCCTCCTTTACCCTCCATGCAAACAGGCTGTTAAGGCTAAGTACTACCCGAGGGTCTCCTTCTTGGAGACACCTGAAGGTATAACCCTAGCTACTATTGGAAAAGTATACTGGAAGGTTACAAAGTGCTGTAGAAAGGAGCTAAAGGGAGAGTAGGGGATGAAAAAAGTATAAGTGTATGGAAAGACAATTGGCTGCCTCATCAAAATGAAATTTGGGTTTGGACTCCTAATCCCCACCTAGGCATATAAGCCAAGGTTTGTGAGCTGAAAATGGAAGGTACTTGTACCTAGAATAGAGATTTAATTGAAAGCATTTTATGAAGCATAAAGCCCTCCAAATACTGTCCATTCTGATAAGTAAAAGATTGCCAGCTGACCAATTGGTATGGTATTACGCCAGAAATGGTGAGTATACAGTCAACAGTGGCTACCAGGTATGTTATCATTCACAAACTATATTGCAGGAGCAAGCACAACATTCCAGAGTCTAATGATAACCATTTATGGAGAAACTTATGGCAGACAAAGGTTCCCCCTAAGGTTCGTCATTTTTTTTGCGAGCAAGGAGTCTTTGCCAGTAGCAAAGAGGCTAGGTGGCAGAGGAATGAGTGTTAATCCTATTTGTAAACGATGTGGAGAAGCTGTTGAAATTGCATTACATGCATTGAAGGAATGTCCTATTGCCAAAGAAGTTTGGTACTCTAGTGCTCTCTATTTAAGTTTGGTACTCTAGTGCTCTCTATTTATAGTTTAGTAGCAATTTAAGGGTAAATAGTTTTTTTAGTACCAAAACTTTACACTATATTTCAAATTGGTACCAAACTTTTAATTTTTTTTTTCTTTTTGATATTAAAACTTCAAAGATAATGGTACATATTGGGAATCCAGTCAAATTTTGTTGACATGGACGTTAAAGCGCTACATCAGCTTGACACTAAGTATTTACGTCACTGTCTAATCACATCAAGATGGCATTCCGACTTCTTCGTCAACAACCGAATTTCCAATGAGTATCATTTTTTGAAAGAAAAATTAAAGTTTTGATACCATAAAGAAAAAAATTAAAGATTTGATATCAATTTGAAATATAGTGCAAAGTTTTGGCACCAAAAAGAAAAAAATTAAATATTTGATACCAATTTGAAAATAGTGCAAAATTTTGATACTAAAAGTACTATTTACCCGCAGTTTGTATCCTTGTTTCAAATTTTGGTGCGAAGGGATGATCAATGAGAAGAGAGGCTAAGTATAAGCAGCTTTTCCTAATGTTAGCATGGGCAATATGGAGGTCAAGAAAGTTGATGTATTTCAAAGGCAAAGTGCTAGTTCCAACAGATTATTGTGCTAGCCAAAAAGACCCTTTCTAACTATACTGAAATTGCTCTATTATGGCCAAATGGTGGTAGAAAAGCTGCAGATGGGATATAAAGGTAGGAGCCTCCTCCATCTAATAAATACAAACTTAATGTGGATGATGTGTTTCGTGGACATGGAAAAATTGGATTCGGGGTGGTTCTACGAAACAGTAGTGGATATGTCATGTTCTCAGCATCATAGATTATCAAGAGACTCTGGTGGATATAGCAGACACTAGTGCTATCTTGTTAGGGTTGGAGTTAGCAAGGGACATGAACTTCTCAAATATAATTGTGGAAAGCGATTGTCTTATGGTTATTCAGGCTATTAATGCAAAAAAAAAAAAGATGATTTATCATTTCTTAGCTTAATCATAGGAGATATTTGTGTTTGTCTTCTTAATTTTCATGTATTTCTTTTTGTCATGTCCGAAGGAACGCAAATTCCTTTGACCATGGACTAGCGAAGTTTGCTTCCTTAGTTTCAGTTTTGTTTATATGGATGAAATATGTTCCATCTGAATTATTTCCTACTGTAGCTTCAGTCTTCAGATCTTTCCTCTTGCTAGTAATGAGACTTCCTTTCTCAAATATATATATACTACTGTATTTTCAAGTTTTACCCTTTAGGGTGTTTACTATACTCACAATTAATCACAATATTTTAAAATAATTAATACTATTAGTGTTCACAATATAGATAAATTATAAAAGAAATACAAACTTTCAATATTTATGCCAAAATAAATGTGGACAAAGGAGTATATTAGATTAGATTTGAATTCTTTAAAGTTGGTGGATAAAAAGGTCGATGTTTATACTGTACTCACACACAAAATTGAAATCTAGCTTTTAGTAAAATAAATAATGGGTAATCATTATTTCCTCTGTTTCGCAGTAACCAACGATAATTAGAGATTTTTTTATAAAATAATTGTCATTTTAAGAGTTTAAGAAAGAATTTATTATTATTTATTTTATTTTTCTGCTAGTTTATTTTGTTATAAATAAATTATAATATGTTGATATTACTTAAATATCTTTAAGTATATACTTTAAAGAGATTATAGTATAAGACTATTTCAGTAATGTTGTATATACTAAAACCTAACTATTCCTCTATATAAGGAAAGCTAGAGTTAATATAATAATAAGAGTTTGAAACCCCTTTTCTCTCTACATATTTTCTTTTCTCTCTCTTTACTTTATTGCTTTATATCTCTTCTTATAATTTTTGATCTGTTGTGTTAATAAGCCGATTTACAACACGTTATTAGCACGAATTCATTATATTATTTTTTTTAAGCTACCCTTTGAAAGATCGCTAATGGATATTATGGATCCTACTCAATTATTAATAGAATTAAGAACAAATGATGCAGATTTATGTCTTGCAAATAGTGCAACCACACTCACCATATTAAAAAAGATCGTTAACAGCTTTTTCACGAAAATTTGGAGGTATTTTATTATTTGATGTTATTTAATTTTAATTAAGCAAACATAGTTCCTGAAGAACTTATATTCTAAAATTCTTGTAGAATTAAAATAAATTAATACAATTCCTGAAAAACTTGTATTCTAAATTCTAATTCCTGAAAAACAAGTATCATTTGTAGTTTTTGAAGAATTTGTATTCCTATAAAATTAAATAAATTAATACAGTTCCTGAAGAACTAGAATTATCAATAGTTATTAAAAAACTAATTAAATAAATAAATAAAATATAAAATTCATAAAGAATTGATCATAAGTTCCTAAAAAACTAAGTATTCTAAATTTATGATACACTAGTATTCTAATTTGTTAAAAAACTGATATCTTACGTTCCTGAAGAACTAAATAAATTGTGTATAAGTCTTTGGAAGACTGATTTAATTATGATACTATTCTCTTTAAAATACAATTCAACCATGTTTAGAATTACTTCACAGTTGAAATTGTATAGTGATAAAGTTACAGAACATAATATGCAATAGAAGACATATACTATTTTTATGCCTCTAATATGCTCCTGCAGCAGCAATATAGAGAGCAAAAATTTATAAAATATTTTAAACTTATTGTCTGTCTTCTAATGGCTGAAAAGAACAATAAATTGCTAATGAGAAATCATTAAGCAAGGCCCACTAGTACAACAGCAATTCCTGAAGTGAATGTTGTAAATAACTAAAAGTTAAAACTCAAGAGTGAGATACTTTTGATAGATCATGAGAACTCTGGAAGAGAAACAATCCACATAGAGGACATAACTCAGCTGAATCTGTAAACTCCATAAAGGAGTAATTTGCAAAGATTTTGCATTTTTATTATTATTCTTATTGCTTTATTGGATTTTGTTTTTAAATTTTACTTGGATTATGTTTTACCAATAAGTTGTGAATTATAATTTATGAATTATTTCATTATTGTTTTATTCTCATCATACATTAAAAAAAATATATGTTGTTTTGAACCTGCAGTTCAAGCATTAAACCTGTAGTTCAATAATAAATCCTTGAAGGTTTGCTATGACATGCCATAATACATACTCTCCTTTTATAACTTGTATATAGATATGAGCCTAATATTTATCATATGCGAGTTTTTGTTCTGCCATGTATGTACTAATAATACCACTTCAATGTGTGAAAATGAGTCCACATAGAAGACTTGAAATTTATTTTAATGAGGCACCTTTCCCGACATTAGGAGGAGAGAAAAGCATCTGTTAGTGTTAAAAATGTCGAGAAATTTCCTAGAAAGAATACTATTTAAACAGTTTTGATCCATGTATAAGTTATAATGAACTAGAAATTCATAAAATAATACAGTTGCAACAAATTGCAACTCAACTGCCAGATGCATTTATATATGCCAAAAGAGTGACAAAGTCTCATATTCCAGCTGCTAATACCATAATAAGGATTGTGGTTCCTATTGAAAATAGAAAATCAATCGAGTTTGACACACGCCAGAAGCGTGGATAGTAAATTGGAACTAAAAGATAAAAATCCATGGAAAATAAAAGCAGCATCACTAAGAAAATCTCCTGAAGAGAAACCTCTTGAAGAGAAAGATCTCAGTCAAAGAGCTATAGCTAATGATGAGACACAGAGTGAGATAATGGAACAATTAGATCTTCCAAATATGGCTAATGGAGTTGATGATCATATGAATGAAAATTATGAGATCTCAATTAATTTTGTGAATACAGGAGAAAGATTTGATAGAAACTCATTTTATCGTCGATAATGAATTTGCCTCAACAATAGCTCTTGCTGTCTCAAGAGACAATCTGGATCCAGAATCTATGAATATAACTGAATGTCAACATAGACATGATTGGCCATCATAGAAAAAGGCAATTCAAACCGAGCTAGACTCGCTATTTAAACGCATGATATTCGGACTTGTTATGCTGACTCCCTAAAATGTGAAACCAGTTGGGTATAAATGGATGTTTGTCCGAAAGCGTAATGAGAATAATGAAGTGGTAAGATATAAAGCGAGACTAGTTGCCAATGTTTTTTGCATAGACCTGGTATTGACTATGAGAAAATTCATTATCCTGTTATGAATATGATCACGTTCCGTTACTTAATAAGTATGGCAGTTAAAGAAATGCTTGATATGGGCCTTGTGAAAATGATATTTATATGAGAGTCCCAGAAGGAATAAAAATAATAAAAATAAATGCACATCAAACATGTAGCATGGATTACATTGAATTGTAGAAATCTCTGTATGGATTAAAGCAATCTGGACATATGTGATATAATCGTTTGATTGAATCCTTATCGAAAGAATGATATGTGAATAATACACTATGATCATATGTATTTATAAAAGATCACATAGTGATTCTATTATTATTACAGTATATGTTGATGATCTAAATGAGACTCCTAACAAACTCTTGAAAAATGAGTTTGAGATAAATTTAAAAGAAATAAAATTTTGTATCGGCCTGCAGATCGATTATTTATCCCCAAATGAGTCCAATACACTAGTATATTTATGTGGAAAAGGTACTTAAGAAATTTTGCATAGATAAATCATTTCCCTTAAGCACATTAATGGTATCTGCTCACTGGAAGTGAATAAAGATCCTTTTAAACCTAAGAAGATAACAAAGAGCTAATTAGTCCTAAAGTACCATGTTTGAGTGCTATAAGGGCATTCATGTATTTTGCAAATTGTATCAGGCCTGATATGTATTTGTAAGAAAAATTCCTAACTAGGTATAGCTCTACACCTACCAAGAGACATGAGAGTGATGTAAAAAACTTACTATGTTATCTTCGAGACACTATTGATTTGGTAATATTTTCATATAATTCATATTTGATATTGGTCTACATACGGATGCTGGTTATTTGTCTGATCCATATAAGGATAGATATCAGTCTAAGTATATATTTATTTATGATGATATTGCAATTTATAAAGTTTTTTTTTATAGTTCTGAAATATCTCAATAACGATACTCCCATTATATTGTTTGAGAATAATACAATCTATATTTGCACAAATTAAAGGTGGATATATTAAGGGTGATTGAATTAAACATATCTATTTCACCGGAATTCTTTATATGCATGAGCTCCAGAATAGATATTTACCAAATTCGCTCGAGTGACAACATAGCAGACTTATTTACTAAGTTCTCATATAATGTCATATTTGAATGGCTTATTTTATTGATTGATATGTACCGTTTTAAAATGTTGTCCTCATCAGGGGGAGCGAATCAGTATAAGATTGTACTTTTTTTCCTTAGTCAAGTTTTTATCCCACAGGATTTTTTTGACCAAAGGTTTTAATGAGGTAATATGTGCAATGATAGAATAGCGCATGAATTGTACTCTTTTCCTTAGCTATATTTTTTCCCACTGAGTTTTTTAGCAAGGTTTTTAATGAGGCATATTCATGATGCAAGTAATATCCAAGGGGGAGTGTTATAAATAATTATTATATGTGGATATTACTTAAACATTCTTAAATATATATTTTAGAGAGATTATAGTATAGGGTTATTTCAATAATGTTGTATACACTAAACCCTAACTATTCCTCTATATAAGGGAAGTTAGAATTAATCTAAGAATAAGAGTTTCGAGCCCTTTTTACTCTTTA
>CATKHJ010816262.1:0-11980 GCA_949750685.1 Vernicia montana | reverse complement strand
TTAATAATTGGAAAGTTAAATCAATATCTTATTTTAATTAGTTATTTGGCAAGTAGTTTCAAGTGCTCACAAGTTTTTGTTTATTCTGCTGAATGCAATAGTGAGAGAAACAACATTTTTGACATTCTTCAAATCCAAGTTCATCTCCAAATACACATACTAGGTAAAACCAAACCAATTTCTGCTGTAAGTATGACTAAGTTATCTCTTGCCAATTATTATTCTATAAACTTCATTGAAAAATTACGATCTAGGAACTTTCCCCAAATCATGAGATTCGAATTCATAACCTCATAGTTCACGTAATTATAGATTTACTTATATCTCTTTTTCTTGTAAATCTTCTATGTCTACTCTACATTCTAATATTTAGTATAATATTAATTTTAGATTAGCAACAATAACAACAGTCAACATATGAAATTATTTTCAATGGAATATAGATAAGTTGAACTAACAAGAACTGTTCTTTATTTTTTCTCTACCTACACTAACCATTCTTGAATCTTGATAGATCTCTCGCATTTGCATATCTATATATAAATCAAGACTAGCATCCATTTCTATCATCTAAAATCCTACAAAACTCTTTCTTTGCTTATTCTACCTCATATAGATTATTGTTTGAAGATGGGAAATTCCAATTTGTTCATGTTAGCTCTTTTCATTGCTGTATCATTTTCAAGCATCGATATTGGACTAGCCGCTCGCAATCTTCTTCAAATGCCACCTTTGCCTTCAGTTCCAAATTTGCCAAAGCCAACAATGCCACCATTGCCTACAATTCCAACTCTGCCACAACCCACATTGCCAACTTTGCCAACCACCCAACCTTCTCTGCCTATGCCCACTCTGCCACCACTACCTAGCTTACCCACCATGCCTACCCTCCCTAAGGTGATCTTGCCTCCATTGCCAAGCATGTCCTCAATCCCCACAATCCCAACTACAATTCCTTCTATCCCATTCCTCTCCCCACCACCCGCCCCATCAAGCCCTTGATTTTCCTCATACTATATACTTCATATCAGCATATAGTTGCATGCATGCCAAATTGCTTGGCAGTCTTGCCTTTCTTAGTTACGTCTAGAAATTCATTGTAGTCTTTCAAATATTTATTTCAATTCATGAGTGTATGATTATGCTTGTATCAATGGAGAGTTTGCCCTTTCTTTTTTTTTTTTTTTTCTTGATTAGCTGTTACTTTTAGATGTTACCATTTGAGGTGTATTTCATTATTATATATATTTATCTTGTTCACACTTTATTTGTCTTGTCTAAATAATTCTATTGATGTTAAAAATGTGTGTTTTTTAGTCACACTTACAAGCTTAACCTAACGCCCATATACAATTTGGGCAAAAAAATGTCTAAAAAATGCATGATTTTAACCTAATTAATTAATTGATCAATACATATTCTGCAGCTACCAACATATTGCTATACTCACTAATTCAGAATTTTGACACACAAATGGAATAAATCAAACTCTTAAAACTAACTTCATCATAATAAAAGCTACAAAGTCAGAATCAATCAGAAAAATAAAACATTTCCCTCATTTCTATCAATTATTTCTATTTAACTGCAATTCTCATTCTTCACACACAATTATATACTCTCTTAACAAGACTTCAACCATACTTGAATAGAACAGTATAGAAGAACTACTTCTCGTACTTCTGATATAGAATATATGTGGTAATCATATTAAATAAGTATTAAGAATGCGTGAAAGTTAGTTCATGATACCATATTGCCGTGATATTAAAACTAAAATATCGATTATGAAGAAGTCGATCCGATGAGATTAATTACTTTAGTTGTACAAAATTGCCTACTAATCAAAGAAAGGCAATATTGGCAAGAATAACTAAAGAGAAGGGCAATTGGTATAACCAACAAAGAGCAGAATAATTCTGATATTTCATTATGTTCATACCAAATATATGATCCTATTATTGTTGGCACCTATCATTGGATACCTCTACATATCACCTACTCAATATAAGAAAACACAAGTGATAAGATAAGATTATACAAAGCTTTTCTCTGTATCTAGTTGGAACGAATTGGCGAAAGGTGTAACAAACAAGACTATAGCATTACCCTTCTAGTATCTTCTCTGTATCTAGTCGGAACGAATTGGCGAAAGGTGGAACAAACAAGATAAGCATTGCCAGTTTATTACTAATAATGTTCATACCAAAAATGTTAGTCCTCAAGAGATTCTAAAACCTCCAAAACAAGTAAATTAATAAATCCAAGAAGAGTACTACGAATTATCACCAAAAACACAGTAGATTTGGACAACTCTACATGTCAAAATTCAAAACTAGAAGATCCTATAAAAAGGCTACTTCACTTTCTTGTATTCATCCCATTCCAAGAGATAATCTTTTAGCCTCTTTTTGCTTTAGCCATGTCGAGAAAGAGTAAGGGTCGCCAAAGGTTGGAGATGGTTAAAATACCCAAGGAGAGCAATCTTTTGGTAACCTTCTCCAAACGCAGGTATGGCATTTTTAAGAAAGCTAGCGAACTTAGCACTCTTTGTGGTGCTGAAGTCATAGTTATAGTATTCTCACCTGGCAAGAAGGTCTTCTCTTTCGGTCATCCTTCTGTTGAAACAGTATTCGATCGTTTTCTCTCTGGAAACTCTCCCCGAACTTCAGGTGCTCTGCAACTTATCGAAGCTCACCGCAATGTCAGGGTCCACGAGCTTAATATGCAGCTTACTCAGGTACTAATTGGCTGCAAATTTGAAATTAAATCTACGCTCCTTTTCTGGTTAATTAGGCTTTAACAGGGATTTAAACTAGCAAGTTCACATTCCTAGAGAGAGTACAATATTACTGAGTCAAAACTTATCAGTAAATTTACACTCTTTTGTTTTTTTCTTACTAACAAATGATGAACTAGGTTCTTAACCAATTGGAAATGGAGAAGAAGAGAGGTGAAGAGCTAGACCAAATGAGGAAAGTCAGACAGGCTCAGTACTGGTGGGAGTCTCCTATAGATGAACTTAACTTGACACAACTTGAGCAGCTGAAGAGTTCAATGGAGGTTCTGAGACAGAATGTATCAAAGCAAGCAGAGCAGCTTCTGATTCAAACTACAAATTCTCCTCAATTTTATGCACCAACCACTGGTACTAGCAGTGGTGTTCGTTCTTTTGATCCAAAGAATGGTGGATTCAACACAAATATGATGTCTTATCAATACCCAAATCTTGGATTTGGATCTGGGTTATTTTAAGTATTTTGATTGTGTTTTTTTTAAATTGTAAGCCTTAGCCACAGTCTCCACAGTACTAGTTATTCTATTTGTGATCCTTAGCCACAGTCTACACAGTAATAGTTACTCTATTTATGATTATTTATTTGGGTTTGATTAAGATATTGTGTATTTGTGAGAAAGATCTGTTATAAAATTATAAATAACTTACCGCATTAATGTTTATGAGATTCATCGAGTCAAATCTAGCTTAGTGAGATATGACTGGAGTTTCCTTCGGTTTTCTAGGAAAATAATGGGCTCCATGATATATGGAGCCCATTTCTTGTTAGAAAATTGGAGCAAATTCTAGAATTAATAATTGAGGAAATTACACCAAATACACATTTTTTAAGTTTTTTTTCAAAAATACCCTTTTATTTTTTTAGGTTTTCAAAAATACTCCTTTTTTTTTTTTTGTATACTTATGATATACTTGTAATATAATTGTAATATACTTTTGATATACTTTTGATATATAAAAATAAAAAAAATAAAAAAAGACATGTATGAGAATATTTTATCTTTTTGAGGTATTTGTGTACAAACCCCTTAATAATTCAGCATTGAATAATTTTTTATCACTTCCTATGCCCCTAGGCGCAACCCAACAGTAACTCTTGCCAAAAAAAGAAAAACCCAAAAAGTGAGGAGGTATAATCAAAAGTCAAAATCCACATCCACCTAATGTAAACAAGAATAATAATTTTCCAATTAATTGATGATGTTTCTAAGAATTTAAGATCATCTCATGATCATAGTCACGGGAGTATTAGTAAAGTACTGGCAAAAATTATAACTTGCAAGTTTGAAAAAGAGAGAAAATAATTAATTGTGACTAAGATTTATTACCACATTCCTAAAAATTTTCCTTCGATTAAAAAATCCAACAAATACTAATACTTAAAACTAGATATCTGGCTAATTATTTAATTAAAAAGAAGAAAAACTCAAACTAAGTAGATAACCGAACTAATGAATCCCAAGAGAGTTTGTTGTCCAACAATAAGAACAGTCAACAACAAAAGGATATGCAAGTTGGTGAACTAACAATGAACCTTAAAACTTGTCTATCTGGAATTTCCATAGCCAGATCACCAAACAAAACAGTCCTCTATTATCTTGCACTATATTAATACTCATGGCTAGTTAGCCTTAATTTCACCATAAAAACTCTAATAAGCTCTTCATAATACTTAGTGATATATCATTCGATTTCATTTAACAATGGCGCCCTCCAAAATCTTCATAATCTTCACTTTCTTCATTGCTTTGTCATTCTCAAGCATGCAAGTAGGCATAGCAACACGACATCTACTACAGTTGCCAACTTTGCCCAAACCAACACTGCCACCATTGCCATTTATACCAACTCTGCCGCAACCCACCTTGCCCACCACCCAACCATCACTACCTAAGCCCTCACTGCCTCCACTCCCAAGCATTCCCTCTATTCCCACAGTGCCTAAGGTCAGTTTGCCTCCACTTCCAAGCATTCCCTCTATCCCCACAATCCCAACAATTCCCTCTATCCCATTCCTTTCCCCTCCACCTGCAACCACTAGCCCTTGAGACCTTTCTCAGTTTATAGTTATATATGCTTTCTCTACCCATGTGCAGTTGCTTCGTGCATTTTGTGTGGTGAGAAACAGTAGCATATTTATAGTATTGTTTATATATTGTAAGAGCGTGTTATATAGTAAAATTTACATTTGTGAGCCTTAATTTGTTTGGTTTATCTTTTTTACTTTAGTTTATGATCAACAGTGGCTATCTTACTGTTGTACTGATTGCAAAATAAAAAAGGATTATGATATATTTCATGCATTAATTCTTTATACAACATATGACATTTTCCTTCTTTTGGATGGCCTCTAATTTGTGGTAATTTTAATATATAATACAATGAATTCCAAGTCCTAATATATAATATATAGAAATAAAGCCATTTGGACTGCAATGTCTCACATGGTCCTCTTAATCTCATTCCCTTAAAAAGAAATTACATGGTAACTAACATAGCAAAAAAATAATTTTAAGATTTAAAATATATTAGTTTTCCCACCATATGGAATGGTAATTCATCTATGTATTATACTTTAAAAGAATTAAACCTTATATCTAGAGCTTTAATTTGTTTCATCAAACAGAATTTGGATTAAGAGAGAATATTAATAATAAAACTCTGTGAAAAGTATATCTTAAGACCCAAAATTATAAGTTAAGGTAGATATCATGTAGTTTAAAGTATATGATTCAATTTGCAATAAGCTCAAAGTTTAAGGTATTAAAACGAAATTATCTAAGGTATTAAAACGAAATTATCTATTTTTGCTGTTATCTATGACCTACTACATAAAGCCAGGTAGCATTTGTTACTTGTACCATGAGGGTGGCACTCATCTGTCATAGCAAGATTAAAATACTATTTGACTCCTCAGAAAATGAAAAAATAAAAACACTCAGAACCTCTGATTTCAAATATCTAATTACCACTAGGACCTTTAAGCGTCATTAAATGAAATTTCACAATAAGTGGACATCACTATAAGGCATTGATACAACATTTATACAGCTATTTCTAAAACAAAATTAACATGTGTTCAGTGTGTGTCGTGTCGGAAAAGTGTCCAACACAGATGTACGCCTAAAACTAAAGTATTGGTACTTCATAAGCATGTGTATTCATGTGTACAATACCAAATTTTAGTTTATTCTATACGAAAAGTTTAATTATCTTATGCTAATAAGTATAAGTACAATTAAAACGTGTATACACACTTGATCTATAATATAATAAGGGCATTTTTCATCATTTCTATCTTCAATAGTATGAGTTGTAATTTCTAAAAGTGTTATCGTGATCTGTAATGATTAATAAATCCTACTTTTATTGTTATTATTTTCACCCTAATTAATAATTAAACACCGAATTTTTGTAATAACTACACACATCTTTACCATTATGGCAACTCAGTACTTTTGGCAGCTCTTCATTATTGTGCTTTTCACCTTTGGATATAATTAACTATATTATTAATAGTATATGTTTTTTCAGAACCTTTTTCACTAATCAAAAGTTTTAGCTCTGTCATTCTAGATCACACCCCATACTCATACTGTGGAGAAATTTCGGACCACAGACTTCATATTGATGTTAGAGATATTATTTTATATGTTCATAAAGATTGTGATAGCTAGTGTAGAAAAATTTATTATAAGGTTCAAATTAACTTTATTCAGAAGCTAAAATAAAGAAAAAATAAGTACTTAACAAAGTACATAGAAGAGAAAGGAAGCAAGGACAATATAATAGAAGAAATGACAATAAATAATAGTGTTAGTGTCGTTCTCAAAGTACATCCAACAGAAACTGGAAATCGCAAATTAAATTACAAAATCACACATATAAATGCAGCAGAAGTAGGAAATCACAATGCTCAAACAAAGATGAACTAAGCCAGAAACATAAAAATGAATCAGTCAAATTCAACTCCCCGGAGATGGTCTAGTTTCCTGCTGGCGGTGGAGAAAGGAAAGGAATGGAGGGAATTGTAGTTGAGATAGAAGGAATTGAGGGAATGCTTGGCAATGAAGGCAAAGTGACCTTTGGGACAGCAGGCATGGTGGGCAAGCTCGGAAGTGGTGGCAGAGTTGGTTTAGGAAAAGAAGGTTGAGTGGTTGGCAAGGTTGGCAATGTAGGCTGTGGGAGAGTTGGAATGGTGGGCATTGGTGGCAATGCAGGCTTTGGCAAATTTGGCACAGAAGGCAATGGAGGCAACTGTAAGAGATGACGAGCTGCTATGCTGACATCCATGCTTAAAAATGACAAGGCAACAAAGAAGGCCAGAATTAAGCAGTTGAAAGAGGCCATCATTTAAGTAGATATTTACTGCTAGACTTCAAATTTGTAAACCTTGAAGAAAAGAACCTTTTTTTCTTATGAGTCTGATTGAGAAAACATGGTGCGGTTCTAGCTCTATATATATATATGGCCTGGTGACCTGGTCCTATGGTAGGTGATATGGAAACCATTTTTGGTTGGGAAAAATCATATTCAGGTTACTTGTTAGTTCAACTTCTTATCAATTTTCCACTTACAAAATTGACAAATATCATCTGGTTTTGGGATACAAAGAAGTCAAAGGATATGGTAATCAATATTTCTGGGTTTCTAATTGGTGGGCAATCTAACATTGAGTTCTATAGGAATAACACCAACAATAACTCCATTCTTTACTTGTGCTTGGACATCCCATGATATAACATAATCTAAGCCATCAATCTTCCAGCCCCTCCATATTTTCTCAATAAACACAAATGATTAGTTCACAGATGAAGTTGAACTAATAAGAAATTAGAAAGGTATCAGTTTTCCCCAACCATATCACCTATACTCTGAGTTCTATATAACCCCATCATGTACCTTGTTTCCCTCATTCAAAGGCTAATAGAGGTGGTTTGATAAGATCAGATATTCACTTAACCATGGGCTCTTTCAACTGTTTTATCCTTGCCTTTTTCATTGCTTTCTCATTTTCAAGCATCAATGCTGGTTTAGCAGCTCGCCATCTTCTGCAATTGTCGCCACCTCTGCCTTCAGTCCCAAATTTGCCATTGCCTTCCATGCCAAATTTGCCTAAACCCATATTGCCACCATTGCCTTCTTTGCCAACACTGCCACAACCCACAATGCCAACAATGCCAACATTGCCAAAATTGCCAGCTACTCAACCATCACTT
Source organism: Vernicia montana (assembly GCA_949750685.1). Taxonomy (NCBI): domain Eukaryota; kingdom Viridiplantae; phylum Streptophyta; class Magnoliopsida; order Malpighiales; family Euphorbiaceae; genus Vernicia; species Vernicia montana. The sequence goes on along the minus strand of CATKHJ010816262.1, from coordinate 3,964 downwards.
CCTAAGCCCACATTGCCTCCACTTCCTAGCCTGCCAGCAATGCAGACTATCCCCAAGGTCACCTTGCCTCCGCTGCCAAGCATGCCTTCAATCCCCACAATTCCCGCCATCCCATTCCTCTCCCCACCACCTGGAAACTAGTGCAAGACAATGTTCATTTTGTGGAAGGAAGGGACTAATATAGTTTGTTCTTTCTGCCATATACAAGAAGGATGCATCTCTTTGCTTCATCTCCTTGTGTGACATTCAATTGCTCATATTGTACTTCATTCTTTTTCTTTTAGCATCATATACCTACTCTATTTATCACTGTCAGCATATGATATGATTCCCTATATTTTTATTATCACTAGTCTCTAGATAAACATTGAGTTCTATTTTGTAGTTAAATCTTCTGAATATCTATTCAATAATTACAAACCATCCAACATTCATCACGTGCACTATACGTCAAAAGAATGGCCATTCTCCAAATTATCTTCAGCTGACACAACTAAAAGGTAAACTGTAACACAAATTCAAAATATCACATTCCATTTTCCTCCAAACAACTTGCATTCTTTCTCTATGACAATAACAATACTGCTAAGAAAGGGAGGAATCCTCAATTTAAAAATAGGAATTCAATGATATTTTTATTTCTATTAAAAAATCATCTTTCTTTTTTGGTCAAGTATAAGATCATACTTAAAAAATGCAACTAAAAAACTCTTTTTTACATCATTGAATTCCTAACTTTTAAAGTTCAACCAATAGAAGATAATATTCTATTCTACCACTAACCAAAGGGACCAAAAACAAAGGGCCCTAGTGTGACAATCTATAATATATTGGTGACCTGACCATAAGGAAAAACAAAGGTACATGATAAAACCATCTACGTCTTATAAAGACCCCAACTTTCTGTCTTATATAATGGTGACCATATCAAAAAATAAAGATCCATAATAAAAGAAAAAGGTCCCTATGTAGAATTGAACTACATTCCTTCAGTTCTCAAGACTGACGCTCTACCATTGAGCTATAGGGACTTTCATGTGCTACATTCACTATAATATTTTGTTATATCAGTGGCTAAGATCATCCTAAAAGATCAAAACTAAAGGTTCTTTGTGTTCACAGACAAAAAAGGATAGTCACTGTGATACAAACTTATGCTCTACCATTAAAGCTTCTGAAACTTACATGTTAGTTAAAAAAAGGGGGAAACCCATAAAAATCATTTTTTCAAAAGCAAAAGCAATCCATTTTGTTTATTCAAGTATTTGATTATAATTACAATATGAAATCTCAAATAGAAGCACTACCAAATATTTACATTAAAAAAAAAAAAAAAAAAATTCAAACTTTTCAATCAGCAGAAAATGAAAGCGTGAAAAGATGAAAAACCCAAAATTTTTCAGAGCCAAGATGAAAAACCCATAACTCATGAATCCCAGTATATATATCCATAAGCAATTCAATGTGGGCATTTAAACATGCATACATACAATTACACAAAGAAAATGAGTGTAATAGCAAAAATCTTACTAATTTTATAGCAAATTCCAATTGAAATAGTAACACCCATATTGCTACGCTTCAAATTAAAAATTTTAAAAAAAAATTTGAAATGGGAAATTACCTTGCTAACGAGCTTTGAATTCTTGGATTTTCCTCACAAGTGTGGGTTTTGGCTGAGACTTTCTACCCATATCTCTCATTTTGATGTGTTGATCATCATTCTTTCTTGTTTCTTTTGCTCTCTCACCTTCGTTCTTATTATTTTCTGTAAAAGCCCTTACACTTTTCTCCCCACCGCCGCTGTTCTCTCCTCCCAATTCACGCCGGTGAAATTGTACAAGAAATTGACATGCCACAGTTAGGGGGCGATCACAGTTGGTTAACCAAACGGTTAGACCTTTTCTTGAATCAAACCTTTAAAATCAGTTAATGGTTCGGCTGAATATAAATCTAAATTTTTTTGATTATTAATAAAAATTTAGAAAAAAAATTAAATATGGCCCTCATGTTTATTCTATAGAGCATATCACCCCTTTAATGTCTTTTTCTTTTGCCTGTGATGTCCGTTCATGGCCCCACATTTAATATTGAAAAAATGTTATATAATTCAATATTTTTGTACTAATTTCTTATCTAAACTAACATGTCATTATCTTATTTGTCACATTTTATTTAAAAAAATTCATTATATAAAATATTTTTTAATATAATAATGTTATATCGGTTGAGACAATAAATTAATATAAAAGTGTTGGATTGTATAACATTACTTTTTAGTTTACATGAACTGAAATGGTAATAAATAATAACAAGAAGTCTTTAGACGGTACCCATGAAGCTATTCCTTGATTTTCTCCAAAATGCACTTCTTCTCCTTAGGCTCTTCTTTGTGGCTTGCTTCCTCATGATGCTCAGCTGGAGGTGGTGGCCCTTCTTTACTTTTTCATATCAATTAATATTAAATCTAGTGTTATTTCAATCAAGATTTTTTTTTTTCTCAATTATGTATTCAAGATTTGAAAGAAAAAAAATAAAAAAAAATTATTCCTTTTTAACTTCCCTTATTATTATTTCTATTTTCTTGAAATATTTTGCAAAAAAGTTTGATTCTTTAAGCTTCCAAGAAAACCAAGTTGTATCCAATCATGAAACCGCTGGAGAATAGTACTGCTAGTGGTGGTGTTGTAGCGTTTCAAGATGCCCAAAAGATCATAATATGATGGGATTCAACAGCTTCAAAGGAAGCTAGAGAAATGATGATCTTTGAAGGTGACCGTAATGAGGTGGAACCGTACTTAAAAGTCATCAATGAACTTCAAAAATCTATGTCGTTGACTTCCATCTCAGATGATAAAGATAAAGTCAACTCCACCACTATCCAGATCGTTATGGTCAGACTTGAAAATGAGTTTCGCAGCATACTTCTCAACCACACAATTTCCATCAAATTAGACTCACTTACTGTCGTCGATCCCAGCTTTTGACCTAATGGAATCATCAATGATTTGACATTTTCAATTGGAAGTTTCTCCTTGATTTCTCCTTTAGTCCTTTCTTTTCCTTCTTTTTCTTTTTCTCTCTGTTTTGTCATAATTTTATTGTGTTTAAATTATGCTTTTAATGTTAATTTAGTATTTATCTTATATTTAATTGTGATATTTTTAATATGTTTGTTAATTTTTTTTCAGTTTAATAAATAAAATAAAGAAAAAAAGAATTTGAAGCAAAAGTGAACCATGAAATTAAGAAGAAGCCTATAAATATAAAGTTATAATAAAAATAGTGGGTTCTACTATTTTATATAATTTAAATAAATAAATAAATAAAATTAAAAGTAAGAATCATCAATCACAGATTCCGTAATTGATGATTGAAATTAAAAAAAAAAATTGAATTGTCAAATTTGCAGCAGCGCAATTGAAGGCACTGCCTTCAATTGCGTTTTTTAAAAAAAAGTATATATATATATAATAATATAATGATATATATTATATATTATATTATATATATATATTGACATGGAGAGACGAGTGAGGAGAGTGTTTTTCTTTGTTTTTTATTTCTTTGTTTTGGGCTGAAGAGATTGATAGAGAGGGACGGACGGTGAAAATAAATTTTTAGTTTAGTTTTTAGCAAGCAGCAGGCAGTAGTTCTTTTTGCACAGTTGCTGCGTAACAAGACTTTTCTTCCTATTCCATTCCATATTCAAATTCAAACACCATTTCTTTTAAATTTTTATTTTCAGTCAGTTTTCCAATAAAGATTATACTTAGTTCTTGGGATATTTTATTCGGTGCAAATACCTAGAGATTGGATTTAAGCACTGGATCAAATTGTAAGTTTCTTTCCTTATTATTTTTGTCTTTTAATTATTGGATTGATAATATTAATTCAATATATTATTTTGATATTAATTATATGGAAATTGTTCTTATTATTCTTATGAACTAAATTAATTTTT
>CATKHJ010816239.1:0-48591 GCA_949750685.1 Vernicia montana | reverse complement strand
ATATATTTATATATCGAAGAAAAACTCATTGTTAAAAAAAAAATTTAAAAATACAATGAAGTTATATTTAGCGCTATTTTTTTAAAATAAGCCAAAATAAAAAAGAAAAATATTAAAATTCAAAAATATATTTTATAACATTAATTATAAATTATTAGCCTATTGATATCAAATTATTAAAAATATCTATTTTTCTTTTCAAGAAAAATTTATTATTAAAAGCAAATTAAAAAATAAAAGAAAAAAATACAATGAAATTATGTTCGCCAATATTTTTTTTTAAGTAGGCAAAACTGCAAAGGAAAAATTTTAAAATTCAAAAATATACCTCATAATATTTTATCAACCATCATAACATCAAAAACTAAAACTACAAAATTAATTTATATATATGTAAATTAAAAAGAAACACGAAGAAATTCTAAACATATACATATCTCATGTAAAAATTCAAGAATTTATCCATTATTATCATATAAATTTTGTACATCTAAATAGAATTTTGAGTAGTCTTAAATTATTTAATTGATTGAAAAATTATGCAAATTCTTGTAAAATAAATCATATTATTTTCCTTCCTTATAGAAGAAAAAATTAAAATGTAATATATGATTTACTAAATGAGATTACATATATCATAACAAAAAAAAATCTTATAAATATTTATAAATAATATGTGATTCACAATATAATAATAATAAATAAAAATAATGCAAACTTATAGCCAGTAATAAAAACAATACAAACCAATTGATTCAATTTTTTATATTTACTTCTTTTCATCATTATTATGTAGGAGCGTTTTACCATTGATACATAGGGTCAATAAAATTTTAGTATTAAATTCAATATTTCAAAAACCAAACTTTAAAATTAATTATATCTACTATTAACACTCATAGAATGAATAAAAAATACAAAATATAATATTGAGATTTTTAATACGAATACATTAATTAGAAAAAATATAAAAATTATCTTACAAATCAATTTTATATTTATAAAATCCTTCAAATTTGTAATTATAAGTATATTTTTTCATTTTATTCAAAAATTTTATATTTTTTATTTGCATCGTGAAACTATACTAAAAAAAAGTCTCTTTCATTTTTCTTCTTTTCACTGGACTTTCACATAAGAGATTGATTATAGTAAATATTAAACTATGGCCAAATTAGCACATAATTTTTCTCTTAGTGATTCAAATCATATAAAAAAGAAAGAATATAATAATAAATTTTATGATTTTTTTGAGATCTCCATGCAAATTTTTGAAGAATATATGAAGAAATCAATCCAAATTTCTTATTTTTGTTTAATTAATTAATTAATAATAATAATAACAATAATAAAAATATAAAATCTCAATTGCAATTAATTAACCTTTAATTTCACAATTAAAAAATCGAACATGTAAAAAAAATACTAAATTACAAATATGTAAGACAATTGATATCCAAATAAAATATTAAAACATTTCACAATGATTTGACTAATATTCTAACAAAAAATTATATAAAATCTAAATTTAATTTTATAAGATAAAATATATTAATAGACAATAAATTAATACATCATTTTTACAAGATATCTAGAAATAATTCTATTGAATTAAAAAAATATATGTAAAATTAAATAAACAATAAAAAAAATAATATACCAAACATAGTTGTATATAGATCACAATACTATCTTTAAGTAATGATTAATTAAAAATAAAAAAAATAAAATAAAGCATAATACTAAAATTGAAACACAAAAATTGAATACCATAATTTTAGTTATTGGACAATTATAAATTTTTTAATAATATAATTGTATAGAATGATGATCAATATTTAAAAATTCTAATTTAAAATAATCAATAAAAAAAGAAATTAAAATCGTACATTTCATTAGTATGATATATAATTAACCTAAATTATGAAAAAATATATTAAGATTAAATTTAAATGAAAATAATATGTGAAAAATCCAACAAACCTTTAAAATTTGATAAATAATGTAAAAAAATTTATGAAAAAATTCTTTTTATAAAAAATTATAATATAAATATAAATTCTACCATAATAAGATTTTCTTATATAATAATAATATATAAATCCTACTATAATAAAATTTTCTTATATAATAATAATAATAATAATAAACAATGTCTAACTTACAAAATATGAAAAATTAATAAAGCGTTTTTATCTATCAATATATTTTGTTTTATTTGTACATTTATAAATATTATATATAATTAGAAACTGATTTTGACTTCCCATTGGAAATTACTTAATTATGTACTTTTGCAAAGAATATATATAATGTAAAAGGGATAGAAGTGGCTAATAAATATTGAATATTTATTCCCTATAGTTTCTTGAGAAAATAAATGAAGCTTTCATGAATCCAATAAATAAATAAGAAAGATTTCTTTCATGTAATAACATATACTTCACATTAGTGCATTTTTTTTTTTTTTTTTTTTTTACAAACGACTCAGGATGGATTCCCACCCAATATTAAAAAAAAAAAAAAGAAAAGAAAAAAAGAAAATTGGCCTTTTGTCAGTCGGCAGCCCTTAAGAAATATATCCCATAGTGTGAATAGGTTTACCAAGTGTATGTAAATTAACTTACCTATACAGCTATACTCATTGTAACTTCACATCACACATCAAATAATTATGAAAATAAATATAATTATTTTGGTATCCATACTTTATATATAATTAGTATGGATATATTATTTAATAAATAACTAGATTTCTAATAAAATTTCAAATTAAAAATTATATTAACATGATTTTTTTTTTACAACAATATTAACATGATGTGTGATATATAAAGAAATACGAGAAAATTCAAATACTAGATGTATGCTGGGTATAGAATTATTTCTGGAAAATATATATATATATATAGATAATTATTTTTCATTAAACTGTAGTATAATATAATTTAATACTTGTCTTATAATTAAAGAGGTTTAAAAATTTATCAATAAGCCTTTAGTTGAATGACATTGAAATCATTTTCATAATTGAAAGTTTTTGAATTCAAGTCTTAGTGGAAGTAAAATTTACCAAAAAAAAAAAAGAAAAATTCAAAATCTTAACTAATTACTTCATACAAATACATACATATATATATATAGAATAATATTATGTAAAGAGATATGACAAAATGAAGACAGACCGTGTTAAGAAAGCCAACATAGATGAAAGCTACAAAAGCACTATTGGCTAATAGTAATAATACATAGGAAGACACAAATCAATGAGAATAATTATGTCTTTTTTTATCATTAAAAAAATGAAAAAATCGAAAACTGTCTGCAAATCAAAGACTTGGATCCACTAATAGCCGGCTAATTCACAAAACCTCTCCCAACAAAAATCTAAAAGACTTTTCTTCTCTCTTAATATTTCTCCCAAAATACTCAAATCTCTTCTTTAGAACTCTCACTAAGCCAATGCCTATGTCTTTTATTTATGTTCCTTACTGATCAAGAAGCATATATAATAATTACCATTGATAGTGAGTTCTCTGGAAGCTTTCTTTATTCTTAATTATTGCCTTAGCTATCTATCTGAAATGGAATCAAACCTCCATGAAGACTCCTCCAAGACCTCGAGCTACGAAGAAGACGAAGAACAAGAAACCGATAATCGAAGATCCAGTGATAAAGAAATGGGAACTGGTCGCTCCTATGAGTGTGTTTTTTGCAAAAGAGGGTTCACTACAGCTCAAGCTTTGGGTGGTCATATGAATATTCATAGAAAAGACAGAGCAAAGCCAAGGCCTAATTTGATTTCTTCATCGTCGAAAATGGATGATTATGATCATGATTATAATCATTATGCAAATATAAGAGGAATATCATCATACCCACATCACTATTCTTCTACAGTTCATCATCATCATGAGATGCTTATAAATTATCAAACATTTATTCCGGCGGCATCAACTAGTACTAGTAAAAATACTAGATGGGGTTTTGGATCTCCACATGCACAATATAGTGATGATTTGTATGTGCAAAGTCCACAGCTTTTAAATCATTTCCAAGCAGATTGGAGAAGTAATCTAAGCTTGCAAATTGGTCCTTCTCATGTGGATTTGGATGATGATGATGATGATAATAAAGAAAAAACACAAGATGATCAGTTAGATTTGGAGCTCAGACTTGGTCATGATCCTTGATGATTATATATGTGAGCAACTTAATTTTTATTGTATATCTATGGATTTTCAATGCTTCAAAAATAATGGGGGGAAAATTAATGTTGAAATTTATATATTATGGTGTTTTGTTTTATTAATTAATTTGCTTATAATTATATTATATACATATTTTTTTGGCATATCTTTTTGGCGAAATTCTACTGGGAAGATCGCTTGGAGTTTGTTTTAAAGAGGGAGAAAGCCAAGAAATCATATATGTAACAATGCCCAGATGCAGATTTTGAAGGTATAGTTTTGAATTAGTCTTCTTCACATGATCCCCTCTCTTTCTCTCTCTCTCTCTCTATAGATATCTAACCCTAGATTCATTTTAGGGTTCTAAGAGATGTTCTTCTCTTAATTTGTAATTGTTATTTAATATTACATATGTCTATCCTTTTTATTTTCCTTCTCAATATAAATTGTAATTCTGCTTGATTAATTATATATATATATATATATATATATATTGATTTGAGGAAAGATTTTGCATCATTTGCATGCTTGTTGAGAGGCTGAAATTTTGTTTATGCCACTTGCAATTTAATTTCTTAACTTCTCAAATATCCTCCTTAATTATGTGCAAAGCTTAATTAGAAACCCTAATTGCTTAATTAAAGGTGGAAGAAATACCATATATATAAACTAACTGACGCCTTCTTCATTTGAAAGTAGTACTTAATTTCTGAATTCCTTAATGACACTTGAGATAGTCTTCTTTATATTAATTAAGTGTTTATATATATATAGCGTTGGTTCTATATATAAAGCTTAATTCAATGGACTATATATAGCTTCAGGGCTTAGCAGCTGCAGGAAGCATCATACATATGAAATAAAATCATTTAAAGCATAATTATATTTCTTGAATCTCGATTTTATTTTCTGAACGTATGCATATCTTCTAAGGTAATTTTTTTTTTTTTTTTCTCCATCTTTCGATCTTTGGTATCTTCTTTTGAAACTGTGTTGTGATTTAATATGATCGATCTGATGAATGAACAGTGCTTCTCCTCAGTTATCTTTTATCTTCATTTGATGATATTTTCAGGTTTATTATTGCATAATTTTTTATTGGTAATTATCAGTTTCTAGGCATACATATTTCATGTGTTTCACTTTATTTTGGGAAATACTTGCAATTAATTAACCTGTTATTTGTTTTATGCAAATTAATGTTCCTAATTTTTTTATAAAAAAAAAATACTATTGAATTAGGCTTGTGATATGAGTTAAATTTACATCATAAAGTTTCAAGTTTAAATTCTGTGTTGAATGAAGTTAGAGTTATAAGAAAAAAGAAAGTTACCTCTCAATATATGTGCTTCATTTAATTCTGAATGTGTAAAAGTAATGTAAAAATAATGATCTATCCATAATTTGTCAGGTGAGATAGGCATTTGGCAATGGCATTAACATTTGTCTGAGGTAGATTTTAAATTATTATCTATGTTTTTCTTCGATTGTCTCTTTTATCTCAACTGATATTCTCTTTGAGATCATTCCCCTTGATTTCTTTTATTTTAACTTGTTACTTTTACTGAATTGGCTGATTATCTGATTTTGGTATAAACTCAAAGCAGAAATATATATATATATATTGGTATTAATTAATTAAGCAAACTATGTACATATATATACTATCAGCCTCATTAGTAGAACAGTATATATAGTAACAAGTTTGTTTGCTTGCTGTTTTCACCTTTGGTTGTGCTAATTTCATACTTGAAGTCCTAGCATGATTAATTCAGTCTCACTATTTAATAATTTCTTAACTATGAATTCAATAGAAACAAAAGTTACTAATTATTCACTGTCTAGATAATGAAATTCCATATAAGACTAGCTAGGCTAACTAGTGTCTTGTTTGTTAATTTGGATATACATAGTGAGATGATGATTTTTTGACATCCATATACATATATGGATCAGTAACATGCAATTTTCCATTTAGTTTGTGACTGCTTCTAATTAATGTATCCACAATTACTTACTTACTTTGTATATATATGTACTTTAAAGTTAGTGAGACATATATAATATTGCCAATTGCAACCAAACAAAGGGGCAAGTAACATGTATATATAGCAACAATATAATGCCACATCTTATAAATCTGGCAAAAGTAAATTAATTAGTCCAAGATAATTGTAAAAACTTGCTAATATATAATTATAAAAACATTGTAGTAATGATAAATGAAATATTTTTGAACCTAAGTCTCTTTTTCTTTCCACACTCTTATAAAAAAAATAAAAAGATTTTCTAAATTAGATAAAAAAATAAAAATAAAAAGATTTTTTAAATTAGATCCTTATCCGCAATGTATCGATCTAATTAATTAATATTCTAATATATAATAAATTAAAGAAAAAATGCATATATATATATATATATATATATATATGTTAGTAATCAATGCAAGAGGATTATCTAGGATATATGTCTTCTTCTTTTCTTGAGAGAAAAAAAAAAAAAAAAAAAAAAAAAAAAGTTAAAAGTATGACTTGGTCTTGAAGATGCAAGAAACAAACAAAGAAATTTTGTGAGGCCAGGGTTGGGAATGACTGTTTCAGCCTCGTAAGTTTGTGACTTAATAATATTATATGTACATATGCAGCTAGCTAGCTAGGTTAATTAATGGAGGTGCAGGCTGAAGTAGTAATAAGAAAGATAATTGAATAATAAGAACATATAGAAATTTCTGGGAAGGTCGACCCCAAAATTTTGCTTTAAGTTGGAAGATGATATTGGTGGCTTGGAATTGTATAGACAAAATTATATGGGTCATATGGTCTCATGGGGGGGAAACATGGATGTCCAGCTTCCATTATTATTAGTTAGATAGACATATATAAAAGTTAATAAAACTAAAACTTTTTCTTAATGAATTTAATAATTAATGTACTTACTATTTTGGCCAACCCATATTTTTTGTTCATGACATAATTTAACCTTATTTCCATTATTTGGTATTCTAATTACAAAATTTCAAGAGTCTTTATATATTTACTTATCCAAACCATCAAATTATTTACTTTCGTTCTTTCCCCTCTATATGTATAATATATATACTGGTAGCCATAAAAATAGAATTTAAAATTAATACATTTAGATTGTTCAATTGAATCTCTGTTACAGTACTATCAGTCCTCTGAATTAATGTTTGCTACTATTTATTAGTATTTTGCTGGTTTAATTAACAATAAAATAATCTAAATTTGATATATATAGGAATCAAAGTACCGTCAACAATGAATCTAGGGATCTGTGCGATTAAAGTAACCTGAAAAGACAAATATATAGACTAACGGAGTCGTCAATCAATCAAATCGGGGGTCTGATATTTAGATAGCAAGTATCGTAAATTAAAGAAAAATGGTAGTATATAGGCAGTAACTGTCAACTGGTTGATCACAGCAAATCAATTTTTGAGAGAATTAGGTTTTGTATTGAATTGAGTGATGTTTTACTACTGATTTTTATACCCTATTTATAAGAGCTATTCACAAGGGATATTCTAGTAAATAAGAACAAATAAATCTGAATTCTAATAGAAAAATAAATCAAACAGGCTTACTATGGACAAACGGGCCCAAGCAAAACAAATCTACAAAACTATATCTGTTCAGTCAACCCTTTTGATATTTGAGTCTCTTTTATTTGGGCCGGCATCAATAATGCCCCCTACAACCATTTGCTCATGAAAAGTCAAAAGGTCGTACCTTTTATAAAGTCGGCCGATCCTTTCAAATGAACTGACTCTCTTACTTATTCGGCCAATCCTGAAACTCTGGTACAAACTTAACATTATTTATTCACACGTACTAAATAAATTTGCTCGTCGCTTTGTATTTCGTACCTCACTTATTACTGGCCACCACACAAAATCTATAAATATAGAGAAAATTTCACTTTTACTTTTACCAAAATTTCAAAAGCAAACTTCCTCAATCAAATTCTCTTGTTCGGTCAAAACATCTTCAAATCTCTCAGCAGTTTCAATTTCCATCTTCAAGTAGGTTCTCTATCCTTTCCCCTGACCCTTATCTTTATTAATTAAGTGTTATTCGCGTAACTCGGTCTCTTCTATCTTTTGCAGCATGACATTGAAAGGAAAAGAAATCTCTATTAGCAAACCTCAGAAAACCTTTGACACTGTGGCTGAGTCCAACGAGCCGATTTCCTTAAAGGTACTTTATGAATCTTCGACTAGTTTAATTTTGGAACCAATTATGACCGAGTGAAAATCTTCCTTTAATAAATTTCTATTTAGCACGAACACCCCTCCTAGATTTAGTTCAAAGAATTTTTTGCATTCTTTGATTTACTATAAAGCTCCTCGGTCTTGGCCAACCATATCTGATGACTACATTTCCTGATACAACCGACTAGCCCCTTTCTACTCCGATCAGTGGGATTCTCTGGGCATAAATGAGCTTTTAAAATTTTCTTTAGTTAGGATTGGCCTTCAAAAGCATCTATTATTTCCTACATTACTATTATGGTCGGCCAAAAGCAATGTTTTTACATTTAGGTTCGGCCTTATGTCAGTCACTTTATTTGATTTGGCCGTTCTATTCAATGTTCTGTTATCTGGGGAGAATATAGATGCATCTTTATCTGCCGAAGTAGATGATCTCGACATTGACTTCAGCAAAACTACTTGTAATTATAGTAATTTTTTGTTTAATAACCGAACTTCATATCCCGAGCCTTCCCTAAAAGAACACATCGCATTCTTACTTTATTGGTTGTGCAAATTTATCTTTTGTACTGCCTCGGTAAAGGTTACAAAGGAACACCTTAAAATTGCAGTAGCCTTGGCTTCGGGTCGCTAATTAGCATTCGGTCCATATATTCTTTCCCATATATACCGAAGCATTCATACATTCCTTTATGGAGGAGAACCTCACTCATTGTTTGGGACCATCTGTGGTCCATTGTGGATGGTCCAACTCTGGCTATTGTCCTATTTTCCTGAACTGTCCCAAAATAACCCGAAACCACAACCAGATACGATCCCTAATTATGGCCAATGGACACGAGATCTTTCTTTCAAAAATATTGAATTCAAACAAGTTTTTAATTTCTTTGATACCACCGAGCATCGTTCGTCAACCTTATTATGCCCTTTTTGCCCAACTATGTTCGGTCATGCAAGGTTTAAATTCAAATATGAAAATCTGGCCATTGACAATGAATCGATCCTAGAGGAATGGGCCAAATCTTGGGCCAGTGTTTTACATGCTCGGGATCTTCATTTCAGCACTATGCTAGATGCGAAATGCAGCGTTAAAGTCTATCATCCGAATATATGTGCAAGACAATTCGGTTTAACACAAGGTTTTTCCTTTCCTGCTGCATTTTCGGCTAATGACGGTCATGCTAATCAGCCTCTTGTTACACTAGATTTGATTCTTGAAATCAACAATTTGTATGAGACAAGAATAGCCGAGTTCGAGATCAAAGATCTTCCCATATTACCCAATCAAACCGATCTTTTTGTAGACTAGTGGTCTGATTTTGTGAAGAAACAGATGTCTGAACCTGTAGACATAGTATGGTCTAAACAAAATTTTACTACAAAGTATTCAACTGACATTGCTTCCTCTCATGCTGTGCAGGGCTCGGGATTTGTCAAAACCAAAGGTATGCATCTTCGTGAAATTCTTTCGTTTGAAAAATTCTATAGTATAAAATATAATTATTTGTAACCCAATGAAATGTATCGGCAAATAAATAGAATTCAAGCCGAACTTCAAACCGAAGCTAATAAAAGGACCTTAATTAAAAGGGACAAAATTGCCAAAACACGGCAAGAAATCCTGACTCATGAAGGACTCCTTCAAGAAAGACGATACTCGGGCAAAGAGGCAACTGTTTGTCCGAGTTGGATTAAAATCAGAGTTCCTTTAATCAAATGGCCAAATATCCCTAACGCACCTTTCGGTGTTGCCGGGGCAAATTTAAGCCGAGCCGAAAGAAGGCAAAAACATCAGGTTACATGGGCTGGCTCCTATCTTGATGATTGGCCCAGTGACACAAATTGGTATTGGCTCGATCTCTTAAATGATCAACCTTTAGTTTGGTAAGATATCGGTTTCCTTCAATTACCTTTTGTTTTGTCCATATACAGGCTTTGTTATTAACATTCCTTATTGCTTTGCAAAAGCTATCCCTAAGGCCATACCCGATCCTCCTGGTGAGCTAAAGGAATTTGACACAATTATTCCTCTGCCAAAATGGTACAAATTTAAATTGAGTATTCTTTTTATTTAAGAATTCAAAAATAACCTCCCATTTATTATATATACCCTTCTAGTTGTGTCATACTGCTTGTCTTTCCTTTTTAGGCGAACAAGAAAATTTCATCACACTCTCAGCGACCAATGTCATCTCAATGACTGGTAATTAAAATCCCATCTCCCAGGGACGTGGTTCCTCAATCACATTCCTCGGCGTCCGTCAATAGCCGAGGTAATTCACCCTTGCTGAAGAGGAGAAGAGATGAACAAATCCTTCAAACAGACGAAACCCAATTGGGGAAGTTACTCGACCTGAACCGAATCAGCAGGTTCCTACCGAGGAATCCTCTCAATCCGACCCCATTAGGGTGGAGGACGTGGACATGCTAGTTCGGCCAGAAAGAGATGAATCTGAGGCTATAGATGAGGTTCGTTTTGAAATTTTATTTTAAAATTTTCAAACTATTTCATCCGTCTTAATTCAATTATCCTTTCAGATGGAAGAGTGGGGGGATGACGAGGACTTTTAGAACTTTTTCATTAGCCCCTACCGCTATCGAATCTATTCTCCAACCCATTTCTCGGTATGAGGAGGTCAAAAAACATGTTCAATGCATTTCATCCTTTAGAGAACTGGGCTACCAAATCCTTGTAGATGATGAAGTGTCCAAGATGCTTAGGGAATCCCTTGAATTTATAAATCAGTTTGGGTTAGAAGGTCAACTCACCATTGGAAACAAAGCCTGATATGACAATTTTTTGGAATCCCTGGATGCCTTGACCCGAGACTACAAAGAGGCAATTAAAGTGACCGATCATCTGAGGGCAAGTCAAAATCGTTCAACGGAACTAACTAGCAGAATAGACAATTTGAAAGTATCGGGCTCCAATGCAGCTCAGGAGAATAAATCTTTGGCCGATCAATGCAAAAATATTTCATTGGAAATCTGAGACCTTGAAGATCGGCTAAAGCAGCTCAAAGACCGATTTACTGAACTGGAGAAAAAGAAAGAGCAAAACACATCTCATATTTAGCAAGCAAAAACTGAGATTTGGGAGGTCGCGTTACAAGCAAATAAGTCAATGGACGAGATCAATACTTTAGCACCAAATGCTCAGAGGGCTAAAGCTCGGCAAACTGAGATAGCTCAAGCTGTTACTGATTTTTTCTCTTTGTAAATATTTAAATAGATCGGTCATGAAACTTTTTTTTTTGAATTTTCGAACAATTATATGTAAGATATTTTAGCTTTATATATTAAATGCAAAAATTTTATTTATCAAACAATATCTGATTGTTACAATGATAAACCGAAGTACAAATCATAATTCGGCTGATATATTTGTCTTAATAAATTGAGATCGGTCTATCCCATCCTATAGAGATGGCATGTAGGGCTTTAAAAATTTACCATTTATCGATCGATCATGCAAATCCCCATCCTAATATGACAATCGGTAAGCTCCATTTCCTTTAATTTCTTTAATCACAAACGGACCTTTCCAATTTGGGGACCACTTGCCGAGTTCCGTAGTTATAGATCTAATGGGCAAAATCACCTTCCACACCAAATCTCCAATCCTGAATTCCTTTGACTGAACCTTCTTATTGTACGCTCTTTCTATATGTTTCTTTTGTGCTTGGATTCGGTCTAATGCTGTCAAACGATCAAAATCCAGGTCATCTAATTCTTTTAACATAACTTGTACATATTGATCGGCTGTTAACTCATCCTAGATTCTTCTTCTTAGAGATCTGACAATTAACTCGACTGGTATCATCGCGTTATGTCCATAAACTAGATTGTATGGAGTTGCCCCTGTTGCCGTTCTATGGTCGTCCAGCCCATAACGTTTCACTAAGCAGCTCATGCCAAACTCTTAGGTTTTCATCAACCATCTTCTGAATGTTCATTTTGATCAGCTTATTGGTTACCTCGGCCTGTCCATTTGCTTGGGCATAATATGGGGTCGAATGAATTAACTTAATATCGAATTCTTTGCAAAACTCGCTAACTTCTTCCCCAGTGAATACAATCCCTTAATCGGTTGTGATTGTCTGTGGTAAACTACTACGATGTAGAATGTATTCCTTAAAGAACTTTATGACCGATTGTTGATTAACAAATTTCAGGGGTATCACTTCTACCCATTTTGAGAAATAATCTGTAGCCACCAAAATGAATGAATGTTGTTTAGAGGATGGCGGGCATATTTTACCGATCTTATCAACAGCCTAACCTCTAAACGGCCACAATTTGATTACTGAATGTAATTCATTTGCTGGTGCTAATTGTATCGGTCCATGCTTCTGACAAGCCTCGCATCCCTTTGCATAACTGAAATAGTCTTTTTCCAAAGTCGGCCACCAGTACCCGTATTGTTCGAGTAACTGTCTCATTAATTTCCCAGATTGATGTGCTCCAACAAGACCTTCATGAACCTTGGCCATTACGAGTATGGCTTCTTTCAGACCGAGACACAGGAGTAGCTCACCTCCCGAGTGTTTTCAGTATAAGTCGCCATTATCTTCCCAAAATCTTGGCGCAGTAAGTTTGACCCTATGATCTGCCCCCATAGATGGGTTCCGGAGGTATTCAATGAATTCGGTGCGCCAATCTTTTGTCAGGTCGATGGTGAAGATTCCTTGATGCTTCTCTACCTGTTCTTCTAACTGATTTATGTTTTTGATGCATAAGACTAAAATCGGTCTATATTCTAAGGGAATATCACTGAACCATGCTAAATATCCAGATGCCCCATGTGCTAGTTGATTCGCCTCTTCATTTTCGGCCCTTAAGGCATATTCTATAAAGAATTATTCAAAACTTTCTAGCAAGTGCATAGCTTTGTTATAATATGACCGAAGAGTAGTAGACTCTCAATTATACTACCTGGATACCTACTTTATGATCAGTAATGAATCCCCCTTTATGTCTACCGAACGTACACCGAGCTCGACAAGTATTTCGAGTCCAATGATCAAAGCTTCGTACTCAGCTTGATTGTTTGTGCAAGGGAATCCGAGCATGAATCCTAACTTTGTGAAATGTCCCTTGGTGAAGTTAGTACGATGCCGGCTCCAGCCGAGTTCATAGTCCTAGATCCATCAAACCACATATGCCAATTATCGTTGAAAACACAGATAACATCTTCAAATTCTTCTTTAGTCGGTTGGTGTGCTAAGAAATCGGCTAACGCTTGGCCTTTAATCGCTTTTTGAGGCATATACTATAATGCAAATTCGGAAAGAGCTACAGCCCATTTGCCCATTTTATTCCTTAAGAATGGTCTTGACAGTATATATTTTATCACATCGGTTCTACTTACTACCAAGATGACTACTGGAAGCATGTAGTATCTAAGTTTGGTATATGAAAAATAGAGAGCTAAACATAATTTTTTCACCGATGTGTATTTTACCTCATGCTCGGTCAAACTTCTACTCATATAGTAAACTGTCTGTTCAAAACCTTCTTGTTCCTGGGCGAGCATACTCCCAATTGAGTCTTCAAAGGCCGAAATGTAGAGAATTAAAGGCATATTCGGTCCTGGGGGAGTCATAACCGGCGGTTTTGTCAGATAGTCCTTGATTTCATTGAACATAAGTTGATGTTCATCGGTCCATAAAAAGTCTCTGTCATTTTTTATTTTCAATAGATTCCTCCACGACCAAAGTTTTTCTGCTGTACTCGCGATAAATCTTCTTAAAAAGTTTATCTGACCGATTAGCTTTTGAAGTTCTTTCTTTGTTCAGGGTGGTTGTGCCTTAATTATTGCCCTAGCTTTATTTTTATCAACCTCTACTCTCCTCTGATGCACTAAAAATCCAAGGAAGTTACCAGCCGATACGCCGAAGGCACACTTTAATGGATTCATTTTGAGATTGTGTTCCTTCATTCGTTCAAATGTCCTTCGAAGATCAGCCAAATGTTGCTCTTTCTGCTGGGATCGGACTACTACATCATTTATATATACTTCCATGATTTTCCCAATCATATCATGAAATATTAAGTTCATTGCTCTTTGATAAGTGGCTATAACATTTTTTAGTCTAAACGGCATGACGACCCACTCGTAAGCTCCAATTGGTCCTGGGCATCTAAACACCGTTTTGCTTACATCTTCTTCGGCAATCTTGATCTGATTATAGTCCGAATGTCTATCCATAAAACTCAAGATGAAGTTTCATATTGCCGAATCTACCAGAATGTCCAAAATCGGTATAGGATATTCATCTTTGGATGTGGCAGTGTTGAGATTTCTAAAATCCACACATATTCTCAACTTTCCATTCTTTTTAATGACCGGGACTATATTAGACATCCATTCCATATAGGTAGCAGTTCTGATGAACCCTGCATCGAGAAGTCTCTTGATTTCTTCCCGAACTAAATCTTCCACGTCTTTTGACATTCTCCTCATGGGCTGTTTGAATGGTTTAAATCCATGCTTAATTGGTAACCGATGTTCTACTAATGATTGGTCTAAACCTGGCATTTCATGGTAATTTCATGAAAAGCAATCTTTAAATTCTTTTAATAATGCCACCAGTCTTAATTCGAGGTCTGTATTTAACTTTGCACTGATGAATATAGGTCGAGGATCCGTTTCAGTTCCCAAATTAACTTCTTTCAACGGGTCTTGAACCTTAGTTGGTTCGTCTTCATACTTTTGAGATGCTAGTCTCACATTTTCTAATTGCAACTGACCCGCTGGGTCTTGACCTTCATCCTCGTATATGCACTTGACCATTGCAATTTCCCAATGATGGAAGAGATCAATGATCTTCCTCCAGACTTCTCTTTTTTTGGATTTGGTCATTATATAGAAGTTGAAATTTGGCCTAATAGCCGAACGAAAGTGGACCGAACAACTTCTTCAGCCAATATTCTTAATTCATCCAAGGTTGAGTCTTCAAGCTATTTTCTTTTGCATTTGCCATCTTCCGAAACTTCGATCTCTGTTATCCGGATATAGGGTTCATAATATAATGCATCGACCATATGGATTTGTTCTTTGAAATAATCTTTCTCTGCGTGGATAATTTCCACGTATCCATCCCTGAATAATATCAAATGCTAGTGCATAGAGGAAGGTATACATTTATTGGAGTGAATCAAGTCCCTACCTAGGAGAATGTTATAGTTACTTTTCACGTTAACAACGAACATACCTTCATGCCGAATTTCTCGACTGACCTTCATCTGAACAGTTAAAAATCCTTCTGCCAGTGTTCTTCCCCCAGTGAAGTTGGTCATTGAAATATCGGCCTTCTCTAGATCTTTTTTGTTCAGGCCGAGTTTTCTGAGCATTCGGAGAGGCATGATATTGACACATGCTCCATTATCCACCAATACTCTATTTACGGGGACTCTATTTAATTCGGCCTTGATATAAAGGGGCCGAATATGATTGGTTAATGACATTGGTGGTTCTTCAAGAATAATTGATTGCTGAGCCTCTTCTCCTCCTGTGGATTCGGCTTCTAAAACATCACCATCCAAAGTGAAAGTTTGGCCTGGTTTTGAAAAGAAGTCATGAGGCAAAATAGTCACCATATTGATCTTGCCTCTGCTATATAGATTTTATGTTTCAGCATCCATAAGCGTTGTGGGTTCCTCAGTCGTGTCTTCATTCTTGTTTTGTTGTTTATGCTTCAAAACCCAGACTCTTCACCTTTTTGATTTCGAACTAACTTCCTTAGTGGCAGGCTTCGGCTTAACATCAGTTTTATATATTTTTGCTTGGAGTCCTCGACTATTTTTATTATCACGACGTAACCAAAATTTAGCTTCATCGGCCTTCATCTTATTGCGAGTTTGAATCCTTTGTTCGGCCGATTTTATTGCTGAGCTTTGATTATTGGTAGCCGTTTCTGATTCGGCGGCTAAATAAGCCCGCTCTGCCTATTTTTGCCTTTGCAACCTCATTTTTTGTGTCATAGTTAGAATAGGTCTTTTAATCTCTTGAGGCCCGAGTCTATCGAAGACCCTCATCTTAGGAGGAAGGTGTGATTCTCAACTATCAACAGACCGAGGCTTAGGTTCGAAAATTTTGTACCTTAGTTCACGACTTGGCTCCTGTTTATCAATTTTGTCATTTCCCGATGTCTCTGCCTCATGGATTGCAGTTTTTGATCTTTGATATGATCATAATTGGCCGATTTGTTGGGTGCAAGATTCTGCCATTTTTTTCTCATGGGGGAATGTCTAATGCTCTCTCTGTCGTAAAAAGTTTCTGGTTTCTTTCTCTTCGGCACCACATTTAATTATGTCTTGTAGGACGGGCATACCAAGTGACCCTCGGTCCCTAGGTGACCGTGAATGCCTTTCTGAGCATCTACCCGATTTACTGGTTTGGGCTCTTTGACATCTTGCACTTTCTCCTTACTGGCTTGGAGTTCTATTTTTTCTCTTGGACTGTCAATTTGGCTTGGTTGACTTTGTTTGGATCCCAGAGCTTTAATACCAATGGTATTGATTTTGGCCATCTTTACATCCCCTTTACTGCCTTTTGGGAAAGGATTCGTTTCTACTGCAATTGACTTTTCTTTTGTTGGAAAAGTCAATCTTCCTTCTGATATTGCCTTCTAAACCACATTTCTAAAGATGATGTAGTTATTTGTATTATGTTTGAAGGAATTATGCCACTTACAGTAGTCTTTTTTTTTGCTCTTTTTTCATATGAAGGAATAATATAGCCAGCCGACAAAACTATTTAATTATCTTTTAATAAACAGTCAAATATTTCGTCAGCTCTAGTTAAATCAAATGAATATTTCTTTGCAATTTTATTTGTTTCAGAGGCCTTTTTCTTAAAGCTAGAAGGTTTGTTCAAGGCCGAACATTCATAAGAATTTCATGTTTTCAATTCAGCCAAACATACCTCTTCTTCCTTCGAGTCAGATTCCTCTCCCTGTTGTACATTTGACGCTTCAACTGGATCTCGGTAATAAGTGCCTTTGGATGAAAATTTTCTCTAATCTTTTTCTTTCAACAATCTTTCTTAACTATTAACCCGATCCAATAGATCGTAAAAATCCATGAACCTATAACCCTCAAAATGCTCTCTAATGGTAATATTCATACCACTGAAAGCGAGGCTTACTAACTCTTGCTCGGTGATAGTGGCATTACAATAGGCTTTCATCTTCCTAAACCGAGCCACAAACTTCTCAGTCGATTCTTCAGGCATCTGATAAGCTCTTGCTAAATCGGCCAAGGAAATAGTAGGAGGTATGCGGTAGAATTCAGTGTAAAACATTTCCTCCAACTGCCCTCAAATAATTATAGAATCTGTAGGCAAGTTAATATACCAAGTAAAAGCAGTTTTAGTCAGAGAGTTACCGAATAAACGAAGTTTAAGAAAGTCTTCGGCTGATGCTTCTCCACATTGCATTGTGAACCGGGAAACATGCTCTACCATGCTTGCGTTATCCTCCCCTGAGAACAAAATAAATTCGGGTATTTTAAACCCTTCGGGAAAGGATATACTTGGTCAATCCAATTTGGGTAAGGCTTCCTGTATACTGGCCGAGTATTCTCCCTGAAGTCAATGCCCATCCTCCTTAATGCCCTTATCAGATCATTGTCAATCGGCTGATTAGCATGATTGTCCCTTTCTTGTTCCTAAGCTCGATCATTATAGACTGGATTGTCTTGCCAATGGTTCGACAGTCTGTCATTCCTTTGCCGAAACTCAAGCTCATACACCCCTCTATTTTGGCCATTATTTCTGTATAAATCATGAGGTTGAATATCATTACATTGCCGAGCGCAACCGTGGCCTCATTTTAGCCGTCTTAGTCATGCCTCAATAGATTAATTTCACCGTAATGGGGCTCACAAACATTATTTCTCCTGTTCTCAAGTATGTTTCTTCTCAGCTGATCACCGAAATTTCTTCTTTCGACCATGTCCTCATTTCTACTTTCCATAAGTTCAGAAAAACAAGTCAAGGCTGTTGTGAAGTTTTCTAAACTTCGGTCAATGGTTCGTTGTACTGTCCTGTTTTCTTCTACCATAGGCCTCATGACCACAACAATATGTTCAATCATCCCCATATACAAGTCATTGTTTACTCGGGAAACTCTGTCAACAATGACCATTTGATCAGCTTGGCTTAAAAGCATTGGCCTCGGGGGCGGAAGTTGTCTATCATAATTGGGATCCCTGATATTTTTTGTCTATTCCCTAGTGGGAAAAGGATCTCATGCATTGCCTCGTCTTGTTGGCAATCCTAAACGCAATGTTGTCCTGTTTAGGGGGTCGGCCATAGTCGAATGACTTGTTTCTTCCCTATTTTCCAAACCATGTTCGGTCAGGTTCACTCCACTCTGTGCATCGACCGCTGCAAGGGCCGCATCCTTTCCAGTTCCAGAATTAGACATATTTCTGACGTAAGCGACGGGTCCCACTGGGCGTGCCAAAAAGATGTTAACCCTAAAAATAGAATTTAGAATTAATACCTTTAGATTATTTAATTGGGTCCCTGTTGTAATACTATCAGTCCTCTAGATTGATGTTTGTTACTATTTTTTTGGGATTTTGCTTGTTTAATTAACAATAAAATAACCTAGATCTGATGTATATAGGAATCAAAGTACGGTCAACAATGAATCTAGGGATCTGTGGAATTAAAGTAACATGAAAAAATAAATATATAGACTAACGGAGTCGTCAATCAATCAAATCAGGGATATGATATTTAGGTAGCAAGTACCGTCAATCAAAGAAAAATAATAGTATATAGGCAATAGTCGTCAACTGGTTGATCACAGCAAATCAATTTTTGAGAGAATTAAGTTTTGTATTAAATTGAGTGATGCTTTACAACTAATTTTTACACCCTATTTATAAGTGCTATTCACAAGGGATATTCTAGTAAATAAGAACAAATAAATCCGAATTCTAATAGAAAAATAAACCAAACGGGCTTACTATGGACAAACAGGCCCAAACAAAACAAATCTACAAAACTATATGTGTTCAGTCAACCCTTTTGATATTTGGGCCGGCGTCAACATATACACACACCATCTATCAAATCAAGGGGTAATTAGTTTCACTGTTGTCGAATTCAAAAGTGCACACTCTTCCTATTCGATCTATACATTTAAGAATTACTTTTGATTTTAAGAATTGAATCCTTATTAATTTTAAGAGATGTGTAAACTTTATTACTAAACAAATTAACTCTTAACTCCTTTTAACCCCATTCAAATGCACGTTGGGTTAACAACTTTACATCTTGGGTTAATAGAAGGTGATTATGTTGTACAGGTAATATATATGAAAATAAGGAGAGTTCAGACAACAGCATCAGTGGTCTAGAGGTAGAATAGTACCCTGCGTCCCTGCCGTGGTACAAGCCGGGTTTGATTCCCGGCTGGTTCAATTTTTTTAAAATTTTAATTTTCATTGCTTAAAATGACTCTTGGACCGAACCAAGACTATAGCCAACTCGGATTGATAGTGACGCCTGAGAAAAACTACCAAACCAAATACCTGACCGTTATGCACCATGCTTAAATTTGGCTGGCCACCTGGCTCAACCACAACGTTAAGAAAGAGACCATTTTGTTTCTTACTTTATATTTAAGGTAAAATACAATTTAATTTTTTGAAAATAGTGATTTCATCTGTAAAATTTAAAAGAATTACTATTTAATTTATGTAATTTTATTCCGTTAAATGAAATAATTTTTCTCTCAATAATTTTAACAATTTTTCATTAGTCAATATTAAAAATAATATTTTAATATAAAATTTCATATTTTTTACCAAAAATACCCTCATCAATTCTTACCAGCAAAATGAAGAACAAAAATTCAAATTTATCAAATCCAAAAACTTTGTCACCAAATTCTAAAATCAACAACAAATAAAGAAAAAATAAATCAAGATTCCAAAAACTTTATCACCAAATTCTAAAATCAAGAACAAATAAAGAAGAAATCAATCAAGAGTTCATCAAGATCTTCATCTGTAACACTTTTGCTTCTCCGATTCTTGCTATTTCCTTTCCGCTTAAGCCATGCCTCGTCCCGGTAAATATTCGGCGACCATGAATGTTGTTTGTATAGCGATGATGATTTCGACGTTGACAGTAGAGCCATTAAACCTCAAAACTCCACCGGCCGATCAATTTAATCAATCAAATCTTGAATCACGATGACCACCAACATCCACATCACTGCCCTAGACGGCATAATCAAGGTCAACTCTCTCTTCACTCTCACCGTCTTCCTCGGCCTCGCTGGAATCCCTCACTGCGTCGCCGGTTCCACCATTGTCGAGAATCTCATCGCTTTCCACTTTTACTCCTTCAACTCTTTCCTCTTCTCCAGCTTACTTGTTTCACATATTGGGTCGATATGTGGGCGCTTGATCTTGATGTTGGCTTTGATTACTGTTGTTCAGTTCAAGCTTGGAACTTTGGCTTGTGGGAGTGGGCATAGTTGTGCTGTGGTTGTCCCTTTTTTGATTTTTGTAGATTTGATTTAAGAGCTGAATTGATATATCTCTGATTTTGTATGTGAGTTATGAGTATATTATTCAGTGCAAAAAAAAAAAAAAAAAGTTATGAGTATATTATTGCAATTGAAATTAAAGTTTTTATTTTTTATTTTCATCCAACAATTTGGAAAACATGTTTGTGTTTGAAGCTGGTTTTTCATAGAGTTTGTTTCATCTATGTTTTTGTGATATTATATTTTGTTTGGTGGCTAAAATTAGAAATTTTAATTGTAAATGATAGATTTTTTAGATTTTTTACATAATTTTAACAAAAAAAAATAATAATAATGAAATGATTATTTAATGTAATAAAATTAAATTCCAAGGATTAAATAATAACTTTTTCAAACTGTAAGAACGAAATCATTATTTTAGATAAACATCAGGAACTAAAATAATACTTTACCCTTATATTTATGATAAAATACTATTTATTTTTTAAAATTTAATCAAATTAATAAAATCATCCATGCTTTTTTTAAAAAGTAATTAAATAATTTTTTTAAATTTCATTCCGTCAAATTATTTAATCTTTACATTACTTTTTTTCCTTAAAAATTTAAAATAACCTTTGATTGTATTTAAATTTTTCATCTCAACTAAAATCAAATTTCTTTAACAAAATTGATCCATTAATCCAAAATAAATTTGGTATATTTGATCCCAACCCCGTCAATTGACAAAAATTTAAGAGATTATCTCTACCTCTTTTTGTCAAATATAAGAGATTATAAAAAATATAAGACATTTGAAAATCAATGAGTTCCAGTTTAGAGTTCTTAATTGGAACGCAATAAAAAATAGCCCTGATCTCCTTGACATTACCTACCTTGCAATACCCAGAAATCATTAATGACGACAAAAAAATTCTTCTCCATCAAAGAAAAAAGTTGATCATGTAAGAAAAAGAAATAAACAAACAATAAAGCTCATAAATTTTGGTTGTTGAATTGTCCTATCAATAAAGCACTCTTGCATATGCCATATGTCCTACATCAACCATCAATTAAAATCCACCCATTCTTGATTGCCTCACCATGCAAAGATTGCCCATATTTTATGACAAATGTAAAATATGAGATTTATTTGCACCGCCAGTACAATTGTCACCATGATTGTTCGTGGAGCTCTGATTGTTGACAGCAAGTGACAAAGCATTATTTACATCAATACAACAGTCGCCATGACTGCATGTGTTCATCGATTTTAAATCCAAAGAATAAGTAAAAAAATCAAAATTAGTACCCATAAATAAATGTTTGAATCCAAATCGTCGCAATAAGTATCGTCCATTCTGAAATTGCCCAGCTATTAGAATTGATATTTTTATAATTAAAAACATCTCATTTTTGCTCTACATTCTCTATATAGTGATGGGCTGGCTCTACCTCAAATCGTGGCTGCTGTTAAAAACTTGACTGTTGGGTGAGACGGTGGCGCTGATTCAAGGATCATCTGAGACATAGACCTTGACTCATCGAACATGATGATAAGTTAGTAGTAATTTGAGGATTGTTTGGTTGGAAATCGGGAGGGAGAGTGTGGGTATGAAAAGGATGGAGAAGAGAAGATTTGTGATTGAAATTGAGATTATTGGATAGGTAGTCGTAGATGAGGATATTTTTGATATAAAATATATATATATTTTTTTTAAAAAAAAAATTAACAAAAAAATAAAAATTAAATAAAATGACTAAATAATATAACAAAATAAAATTTGAGATCATTTTATTACTTTTTAAAAAAATAATAATTTTACTAATTTAATTAATTATTAAGAACTAAATAGTATTTAACCTTTATATATATATATATATATATATATATATATATATATATATATATGTTTTTATTTTTATTTCCATCAAAAAATATCTTGGTAGGTTCCCAGCTAGTGGTCTGTGCCCCACTGAGGCAAATCCAGGGATGAGATAATATATGCCTATTGGGAACATTTCTATAGAAGGAAAGTCTGTTAGCCTTGGAATGTCGAAACCTTCTAATAGGAATTAGATTATTAACAATGTCAAGGCCCGAAAAACCATAGCAAAAATGGTTTAATGCATTAAAGGAAAGAAAGGATTCATTCCGCTCCCAAATACATGACTGGTTCAATTATCCATGTTGCTCTTTAACATCAATGAAATGAAACCGTACAAATATTGATAACCTTAGACTTGTCTCAGCAAAGTCTGAATTAAGCTTTGACTGAGTTCTGCGCCTGAGCATCTAGTTAAGATGATTGTGCAGCCAACAGAATTCAGAACGAAAGGCGCAAAGATTTTACACCCATTGCATGCATTCAACAAGCGTTTCATACATTGCAACATCTTTACATAAATATGCCCGAGTACTTCACAAACAGAAAGTACCATTGATTATAGTAACCACATAAAATTGGTTCCAGTTCTGACACAAGGCTAGCAGCGGTATCAATCCATCTTAGATTTATTACCTAGTAAGATAGTATACAATAAGGAATATGACAACAAAGGATGCCACAAGTGTAAACATTCTCCGGCTTGATTTCGTCTCAAAAACCTTGGGAAAACATGCTCATCTTCAGTCATCACAGCCATTAGAGGCATTTGCCATATATTGCAAAGATAATAGAAAAAGAAAAGGTCATATAATCTACATACCATCTTAAACCGATCCATAGTTCCTGAAAGGACTCCCCTGGATGCATCCATTTCATTGCCCTAAATGCAAAAAATTTCATGTCCCTGTAAGCAAAACCTTAAAAGCAGAAACAAAATAAGTTTTACTATGACTGCAGCATGCATACCGTTCTGTCCAGCATGTGATTATGTGTCTCCACCTCCTCATGTATATCGCCTGACAACTACAGAAATTGAGTGCATTAACATTTGTTTGGGACTTTCATGACATAATCCATGAACAGTATTCCATTGATTCTATGTAAACATATGTATATAACACTTATTTCCTTTTGCTCACATGGATTACTGAGAAATCATAATAATTACAAGAGTATAGGAATATTAAAATCCTTCCAAACTTGGAAATTGGGGAGAGGAAATTTTTCCATTTCTTTTCCCTCTCATGTTCTCAACTGCCAAAAGGAAGTATTATTAAGTCAAATAAAAAGTTAAAAAGAAAAGAGTCTACTTTACTTCTTATCCATTGCACTGACACAAGCCTACTTTACTGGTTGAGATAAAACTCACTCTTTTCAGAAGATTGACTCGATCTTGCAATCCTTCCATAGCTCTTTCATTATCTTGCTCATCAATTTCATGGGAGTAAGAAGATGAGGCCCTGATGCCACCCTCCTCGATGCCATCAAAGAGAGCAGTTCTATTGGTACGAACATCTCTGTACACAAAAGAAGTTAGCATAATGCCACATGGCTAGATAATACACCACCAACAGTATGAGTTAATTAAATGAAAATGGGCAGCCTCCAATGACATTAACAGCAAAGCAAAACTAAGAGGAAGAACAGTTAATGGACAAAGTTCACATCCAAGATAGATGCATCCATATAATTTCATATACAGCCATATTATAGAATTATTCAGTGCTTAACCAGAAAGAAGGGTTTTTAACTTTTCCAGGAACCAAAAGAAATGCACAGCATTTACAAGTCTGACAAACCAGATATAAGAAAATGGTGATATCAAATGTCCAAGTCAGAAAGATCATTTGTTTTTAATCAAATAATAAATGCAGGAACAGGTGATAGAATAAATGATTGATAACTAGAAGAACAATTTACTTCTCCTGCTCTGACTGAGTGTGAAGACTCAGATAGCAAGAGTCGAGGAGAAAGCATATATGAAGATCATTAGCAAAATATATTGGGTGACTGTGGGCTAAAATAGCATTCTGGCACAAGTTCATGGTATGGGCACCATCTAATAGCAATACATCGCCCCACTGCGCTGATGTCACCAAGGTTGGTCGGGGGCCCTGGTCTTATATCATTGTTTCTTTCATTAAACAAACATATAGGACAGAATTTCTCTAGTGTAAGACAACACTTTGAAGCATTAGGTGCGATAAACTAGCTGTATCCAATAAACCATGAATGAAAGAAAGTTCACAATGTCTTGAATCATATAACCAAGAGAGATAAAGATGGTGAAACTTAACTCACAAATACTGATATCTCAAATCAAAATAGAAACAAGTAAAGAAAAATGTTGCATCTCACTACATCAAGCATCGTTTTTGCCTAAGCTGACAAAAAACTGCAAACTAACTGGATTACAGTGAAGCGACAAGAGAGGATATACGTTTATGAGAGGCAGAGAAGACATGACCACCAGTCACCCAATCCAACAAATAACTGGCAGCTCCCCTCCAGCCAAAACCAGAAAGTTTCTGTGTGTTTTCTAAGATAACAAATAGAGAACTCTGTCTAGGTTCAATATGATATCAGCCACAACTAGATCCTGCAGAAAATATGTGCAACTTTGAGACACTTAAGTAGCCAATTGCATCAGAAATTCATTAGCTCAAACAACACGGACTCTCAAGCCTGCACCCATCCCATCCAAGTAAACTAGATTGCCTTCTGTTACTTGCTTTTGGTACCTAATTTACTATACCTTTCTTGTATCCAATATCCACCACAACAAAATTCATTAGTCCAACACTTCTCACAGAGCCTAAGCTTCTCCAGGGTATATACTTTTTCTTAAGCCTCAAAAGGGCTATTCTTGGATGATTGGGGATGGACATGAGTCTTTGTTTGACTGCTATCAATTTGAAGGAGCTCATGAAAAAAAAAGAATTTCTAAGCATAGACAAAGGAAGAAGTTATCTCATGAAACCAGATTAGATAGTGTTAAATATATATATATATATATATATATATATATATATATATAAAATAAAATAAAATAAAATAAAAAACATTGGGGTAGATACATAAACAGCACCAATTCAAGTCAAAAAATGAATTACCCTAAGAAGTATTGACGCATATGAACACAGCACACAGAGTATCACATTAAGGTAACAAAACTGTTTGAAAACCCACTTATTTATCATCCTTTCTTTACTTGAGACACATTTTAAACTGAATATGCTGAATTGAGCTTGTTCTGCCCCACGTCTTACCAGATACCCAACTGATACCTCATCCGGTTGAGTGATATACAAATATATTCAGTAGGCACATCATCTATTGGTGCAACCAGTATAAGCTTGGACTCCCCCAGGAGATAGGGACTTGGGAAACAACAGAATCAGCTCCACTATCACCTTCTTTGGCCTAAATGCTATCATAAACCATCCATGTAATGTAGAAAACTGCTAGGTTACTTTTGATCTTGAACATGCACTAGCTTATTTGTAACATATTGTAACATTGATCATCCAGCATCTTATTTTTAATCTCGAGCTAGTTTGGCCAGAAATGTATCCTATAATTTTTAGCAACTTAAATACAATTATTTCTTAATCCAAACATTCATTCACATAGCATCCAATTATTGAGCTTTGTCCAGCACAGGCACTTCAAGAAGCTGAATTTTCTAATGTAGCAATCCGATATATGACAAAACAGATTGTATATAATGTACAGTTTAGAGTCAATAACAACTAAGCAAAATATGCTTATCTCAGGTACAGAGGGCTGAAATTAATTAACTCACAAATGGATTGATAGTTAAAGCATATTGAAACATAACAATCAAGCTGAAACTAATGTGGAATAGCACAGGGTTGCCCCAAAACCTACATATCATTTAATTAATAATTAAATTCAGGATATTATAACAACAGCAATTAAGCAAAACAAATACAAGCTCAAATGATAACCAGAGAATCGTTTTTCTCAAAAAATAACATGAAATCCCTTCACAAAATAATGCATATACAGATCTAATTACGTATATAATACAGCTAGATCAGATAAGCACATCTTCAAACGCTCCAAACAAAGAACATATAAAAAAACAAAATTAACTAAAGCATTATACATCATCGATATTAAAATTTTAAAACTAATAAAACTGCAAATAGACTAACCTTCTGGAATTCATAGCTTAAAGATTGCGATGTATCTGTTAGCTTATTTACTTCTGCTTCTGTTCTGATGAACCAAAATCGAATCACTGCAACATCAAAAATGGAAACGAAAATATGAAAAACTCAAGAGATTAGAACATAAACGGATCAAATTAACTTTAATTCCACCCTAAATTCAAATTCATAAATGATCAATAAAAGAGATAATGAAATCCAGATCTGAATTGAAAATTTTCTGTACTAGAAGAAAAGTAGAAACGGATAGAGAGTGAAAACGCATAACGATACCTTTGGAGGGAAGCTGGAAAATTTCCCCTGGTAAGTAGACAGAGTGATATGAGGGAAAAAGAAAGGTGAAAGTGTATTGCTATGAGTATATATATATATATATATATAAGAGAGCGAGCGGAGCGAGCTATCGATCAAAATTGGATGAAAATTGCGGGGGATGGGTCCCGGAGAATTGCGTAAGGTGGGAAACACGTGCATGTGGGCGAGTGAGAAGGAAAAATTAGATAATCGCTTAGCCTTATGTGGGACCTTTTTCTTTGATGCAGCCATCTCTGCCGTTGGATATGAGATTAAAGAGTGGATACTGGATAAGCCTCGCTTCAATTTCAGTAAACAGTATGTTAAAAAAAAAAAAATTCAGTATACAGTAGGCACGTAATTACTCTATGGCTTCCACGAGTATGTTTGGTTTAAGGTTGCGAATTGCGATTAGCTTATTGCCCATTTTTGCAGTTGACATCATTAGCAAAGTAATAAAGGCCAAAACATAAATTGTTAAAAATTAACCATTATTATTAATTAATATTATTAATGACTAAAGAGATGGATTTAACATTATTGGTGAAAACTGATTTATGATCCTATCTTACTGCTAAAATTTATTGGCACACGAAGCAATAACAATTCTATCTTGTATTTTCTTCCTCTCAACAACAAAAGACTCTTCAAATTTGTTGGCACACGAGACAACATTTGCATTTGGTCAAATGCAAGATTTTGATACTATCCCTGCTGTAGCAGCAGTTCTAAATGATTTGTCCTTGCATCCTATTGTTCGCCATGAGGTGAGCTTATTAATTTCTAGTTTATTTTTCCTTTTTTTTTTTTTGTGTGTGTGTGTTATGGATACTTGTACTAATGCATGAATTTTGCTGTTACATTGCAGGCTGCAGAAGCTCTTGGTGCAATTGGTTTAGAGAGCAATGTTTCTCTGTTGAAGAATAGTTTGGTTTTTTATCCAGCTCAAGAGGTTAAAGAAACTTGTGAACTGGCTTTAAAGCGAATTGAGGAAATGAATACTACAGGCACTTATGATGGGTCACCTACAATTGAAAAATCACCCTTTTTGTTTGTTGATCCAGTTGCACCGGCTTCTTCTTGTTTGTTGGGGATATAAACTTTTCCCATTTTTATTGATTAGTTAGATTGTTCACTGATGTTAATTAACTTTAAGAGAAGCTCTTTTGGATGAAGAAAAGGGGATGTATGAGAGATATGCTGCTCCTTTTGCACTTAGAACTATAATCGAATCTTTGGGTGCAAAAAGTGCTTTGCTTAAGCACGAGGTATGTTAAACTTCCTTAAATCTGTTTGTTTTATGCTATTCGGGTTTTTTTTAAGTCTTTTCCACCAGTGGATATTATACATTCATGTATGGAAGTTGTCTAAATTTTATGATGTCTGATAAGTATTTTGTTCTATCAATTAGTTAATGACCATACCAAGTTGAAAAAAAAAAAGTTATTACCATAACTAATAAAATATATGAGTTCACTTGGTATTGGAATGTTTATATTACTTGACTACGGTTATTTCTTACGGGATTTATACCCTCATCTGATATGATTTTTATCACTTCTAATGTAATTTCTAAACTTTGGCTGCTTATGTCCATACTCTGGTACAAATTCCAAGTTGCTTATGTGTTGGGCCAACTGCAGAACAAAGTTGTTTCAGCTGCACTTAGCAGAATACTTAGGGATGTAAATGAGCATCCAATGGTCAGACATGAGGCTGCTGAAGCTCTTGGTTCCATTGTTGGTATGTCAGTTGTTTTATTTCTACTGTCTCGTGACTCATTTCTGATTGATGAACACTGGGTAGAAAATCTTATTGGCCATTGGAGTTTCTTTTACTGCTGTACAAAAAATACTCAAATGATGGGTGAAGACATCTTAAGATATTGACAGTAAAAAGTATGAAATAGCTCATTGTTATTGGATATGCTATCATTATGAAGTTTCTGAAACATGCTTATGGTAGTCAACTTAATGTTAAATAGAGATGGATAATCTTGTAGGTTCAAATTGATCTCAAGAACTCAACTCCTTACAATCATGTGTTAAATTATTGTTCATTTTGGAGACTGATGAATAATTGCTTATGATCTTTTACTAATGGGGTAAAGCCAATGTCTTTGAATGTTAAATATGAGGTTATTTGCAGTTTTCTATGATTTAATTTAAAAACCTTACTTTTCAAGTCAGGGCTGGAATTGGTGACTGATAAATCTACCTCCCTTTTTTCCATAATATGTTATTTGCTTGATCATAATTGAAAGTTTTTGGCCATGTGTTACATTGTGGACATATATTCATGAAATACTTTAGCTATATGCCTTGTAGCTTTTAAACATCAACATGGTCAAGTTTGATCTGATTAGACTTTTGCTTTGGGTATTATCCTAGATGAACAAAGTATCGCACTTCTTGAAGAATTTTCAAAGGATCTTGAGCCTATTGTATCACAAAGTTGCGTAGTTGCTCTAAGCATGCCAGAATATGAGAGATCAGAAAAATCATTTGAGGTAAGCATTTGAAAATTAAATTTTGAGATTAATTTTGTACAGATTTAGCATATTTTCGAGAGAAAAGACTCGATAACTCTTTCTTTGCAATACTTATTTATGCAGGATCCTTTAGTGCAAGCTTAACTCAATCATCTTTTCCTGAAACTCCTTTACCAATGGGTTTTACCAGTTTCAGTTTAATTCCTCGACGCATTCTTCAGGCAGCCTTTGTAGAACAAGAAGGTTGTCTATGAGGATAACAGAAAATAACTAGGAAAGAATTATACATAACCAGAACTGGTCCTTCCTGAGCTGTACTAATTAATTCTTATAATGCTTGTATTCTTTTCATAAAATAGGATCTATTGGTGGTAAATTTTGGTAAAACTATAGGATTCTGTACTTTGCTCAATCAATTTATGAGTTGGTGAGATCATTTACCATGTCTGTGGTGTTCTCTTCAAAATTTTGAGCTCTGAATGGTGTGTTGCAGAAAATGTTGTACTAGTAGCTTGTCCTATCATTTTTGTGATTTTTAAAAGAAGACTGAAATACCATAACTTGATTATGGAGCAAGCTTAGGCTGCATTTTTGCTTGTTGCAGAAGTTAGAGGTAAGGTTGACTTTTAGCAGGTTGCTGTCAATTGTCTTATATACAAACATGCGTATAATTAAAGATCCATTCTATAAATTATGAGGCCAGTTTATGCCCAACATGTTTGAAGTTTTTGTCAATACAAATCAATCTTCACTCCTCAAAGATGATAAAACTAATAAACCATCAATTTATATGTTAAGATTGAGTTGAAATATTCATTGGAATTTGTGTTTAAATTTAAAACATTCATTTAAATTAATTTATGAAGTGAATTGTTATCAACATTTTATTTAATTTTTTTTTTAGAATGAATGACTTTAGTTATCTTTGAACTTCACTAAAAACCTCATTAGCAACTTAAAAACAATTTAATATAATTTATTTTCTAATACTTTTACTAATAGTACTGTTTTTTTTTAATTTATAAAAACAATTAAACACATTTTTATAATTTCAAATTGTTAGAAAATTTAACAATTAAATTTCAATTTTTTTTTTGAGAATTTTTTTTATTTTTTGATGTTAAACTCAAATAAAGATAAAAATTTGATGTAATTTAAAAGGAAATCAAACTTAAATAAAAAAAAATAGAAAAAAAAAGCTAATATAATAACTCGAAAATAAACTAACAAAGCCCTTAACCCTTTGTTTGGAAAAAAGTTAGTGGGGATAGAAAGTGAGGAGGGAAAAAGTGAGGTGAAAGAAAATGAAGAGAAATGAATGTTTATTTTCTCTTGATATGTTTGGAAATGAGAAAAAATGAGGAGAGAGAGTTTATAATTTTTTTTTTAAAAAAATGTGAAGCAAAAGTGGAAATTATTGTAAATTAATAAAATGACAATTTTACCCTTTTTCATTTTATCTCCAAAAAGTTAGTGTGATATATAAAAAATAAGGGTAATTTTGGAAAGTTCATTTTATTTGGTAGAAAAAATTAATTTCTCTTATCCTTTGTTTGGAAATGGGTGAAAATAGAGGGGGAAAAAGTGATGAGGGGGAAAAAGTTTCACTTGTTTGGGAAATGAGGAGAAAATAGAAGGAGGAGAAATTAAGGGGAAAATGAATCACTTGGGCCCACAATTTTTAATCACCTAAAAATGAGGAGAAAAGTAAGAGAAATTAATTTTTTATATCAAATAAAATTAACTTTTCCAAATTACCCTTATTTTTTATATATCACACTAACTTTTTGGAGATAAAATGAAAAATGATAAAATTGTCATTTTATTAATTTACAACAATTTCCACTTTTTCTTCACATTTTTTCAAAAGAAAAAATTATAAACTCTCTCCCCTCCCTTTTTCTCATTTCCAAACATATTAAGAGAAAATAAACATTCTTTTCTCTTCATTTTCTTTCACCTCACTTTTTTCTTCTTCACTTTCTCTTCCTACTAACTTTTTTCCAAACAAATGATTACTTTTCTTCTTATTTTTAGGTGATTAAAAATTATGGGCCCAAGTAATTCATTTTCCCCTTAATTTCTCTTCCCTCTATTTTCTCGTCATTTTCCAAACAAGTGAAACTTTTTCTCCTCACAACTTTCTTCCCCCTCACTTTCTCCCCCCTCTATTTTCACCCCTTTCCAAATAAAGGGAAATTTTTTTTATTTTTTTTATTTTTTATTTATTTTTTTTTTTAAGGAAACCCTTAAAAAGTTAAAACACTGATATAATAAATTAATAATCCGCTAAAAGAGTCGGTAATTACTGAACTTGAAAACCCAAAATTAAATCGGAAGCGTCCGTGAAACGCTACTCAGAGATTCAACCAAAGATTCCTTTTAGGCGACTCTAAGCTCTCTTGTTTCTGCCAAACACGTACTTATATAAGTGACAGACTGTGTTGATAAGTATCTGCAAATAGCTGAGAGAGAGTAATGGCGACCCCTCCAAAGCCATGGAAGGCGGAATATGCGAAGTCGGGGCGATCCTCATGCAAGACCTGCAAGAAACCCATTGATAAGGAGATTCTCAGGCTAGGCAAAATGGTCCAAGCCACTCAATTCGACGGTTTCATGCCTGTACTACTGTTTCTTTTCACTCTCACTCGACTATCAACCCTAAAATTCTTTCCCTTTCTGTTCATTTTCCGTATTTGTTTGTCTAGGATATCTGCATTTATAATTGTGTGTCACTTTGTTTTTGTGTGGCTTTTAGCTTTCTAGCATTTTCTTCTGTTTCTGAACTTGGAGTGTTGTCAACTAATTTAAGCAAATGAGGGTCAAGGAACAAACTTTCTCACAAATCAATTTTTTTTTCCCTCCTTTTCTTGGCTTATGTAGTTAGTTTAATTTATGTTTAATTGTTAGCTGCTCAAGTAGAAGAATTTGTTATATTTAAGTTAGTTTACTTTAGGTTTAATTGTTAGCTGAAATTTATAATCCTATATTACAATATAGGCAACTAAGTTTTTAGTTTCTTGGACTTTGCTTGCTTATTTATGTATATGTTCATATACAATAATGAAAGACTAAAACCTAAAGGCTAGCATCTTTGTTTCAACAACTTCATTGCAATTAGGTTTAATGTCTATTATATTTTCTTGATTGATGTGGGATTTTGTGATCGTATATAATTTATTAGCTTGTAGCTGACCCCAACTAGTTTGTGATTAAGGCTTAGTTGTTGTTGTTGTTATTGTATATAATTTATTAGCTCAGTTAGTGACTGCATTTGTGATGCCTCAATGTGTGTGATTCACTAACATTTTAGCTGGTCCTTGTATTGTTTTTGAGTTTGTTTATTTAGCTATTTTTGAAGAATTATGACACTATAAATAATATTTAAGCAACTCATGGACAATCTACTAGAATTTTGAGTTGTAACTTCCATTTGAAAGAAAGCTTAACAAAACAATAAATAAGTGAA
This sequence comes from Vernicia montana, assembly GCA_949750685.1. Taxonomy (NCBI): domain Eukaryota; kingdom Viridiplantae; phylum Streptophyta; class Magnoliopsida; order Malpighiales; family Euphorbiaceae; genus Vernicia; species Vernicia montana. The sequence goes on along the minus strand of CATKHJ010816239.1, from coordinate 15,337 downwards.
TAAAAGAGAAAGCTTATCCTAAAGTTTAGCTGCTCTATTGGATCTCTGTTGTATCTGAATTACATCAGACTCAAAAGAATGATCAAGACTTGAATCTTTTTAATTGAAATTTATATATCTTTCTTTTCTGAACCACCTTATGATTGGTGAAAAAAGGGATAAAATCTAATATATTTGTTTTTAAATAGATGTGGAACCATTGTAGTTGCATATTGAAGAAAGCGAAGCAGATAAAGTCGTAAGTGTTTTGTATCTTTTATTGTAGTCACAATATCTGATCTACAGGGTTTGCAATGATTGACATATATGTCTTTATCATAATATGTAGCATTGATGACGTTGAAGGTATAGAATCGCTCCGATGGGAAGATCAGCAAAATATTAGAAAATATGTTGAGAGTGGTGGTCCCTCAAATACAAAAGCTGCCAGTGCTATGGAGTATGGTATTGAAGTTTCACAAACTTCTCGTGCTACTTGCAGGCTTTGCAGCCAAAAGATTATGAAAGGCCAGGTGACTATTTTTTGTTCCACAAATTTTGACTATTTATCTTTCTGTGTTTCTTTACTTTTTGGAAAATTAATTTTCAATTGCATTCTTTGCACTTGTATTTTTTGATTCGAATATTCAGAAATCAGCTGATATTTGGTGTTGTACAGTACTATAGAAATGCATTCCATTTGTTCAATAAATTATAGTTGTAAGCATTCTGCAGACGCAAGATGAATGATGGAGCAATGGTTTTTAGAAGATTTTTCTGTTCACACTAGTCACACAAATGCTGCAACATAAAGCATGTTTATATTTTGCAATATGATGTCAGTTGTTGCCTATTTGGTTTGCATTTGTTTTCCACCTTTAGCTCTATGAGCACGTAACTGAAATACCTTCATAGATTCCCTGGTTAAGTGGTCTGATCTCCTTATGGACCTACATGTTACTATCTTTGGTTGAAAACTGAAATCTCTTGCAGGCCTTGTTTTATTTCCTTATTAATTATAGGGACTTGTTTTTTTACTAGGCCAAGCTATAGTTCCTTAGTTGAAGTAACTGAGACCAGCACATTGTGTTGGCCCCATCAATTTGAGGCAAGGGGGAAAAGAGGAGGAAGAGAACTCAATAGTGTTTGGGAAGATTCAAATCTCCTCATAGGGGCTACAATTAAGTGATGCCAGAGTGATTTTAAGGGCGTTTGGTTAAAGCCTTCAGGGCCAACATTTTACCAAATCCACTGAAAAGAATAACCCATTACATTTACATCCAAAAATTACTTGTGTGACATTTCAATAATTTTTTCACCTCTGTGCTTGTACTGTATGTGGCCTTTGTAGTTATTTGAAGTTTTGATTATTTATACTAGGGGTAATTTCCTAAAATGCGCTCACGACCTTCCTGTTCATTTCCTTGGTTTTATTGTTTTGTTATCATCCTTATATCATTTGTTGACACCCTTATTATTTCCATTGTAAATATTTTGTAATGTTCTGAATGTTTTCATTTTCTGATGAGATGCCATTAATGTAGCTACTAATGCTTAAATAGTGCCACTTACATTTGCCTTTCTAAAAACAAAAATACACTAGATTCGTATATCCTCAAAGCCCGATGAACCACGAGCTAAGGGATTGGCTTGGCATCATGCTAACTGTTTTATGGATTTGAACCCATCTATTCAAGTGGAGAAGTTGTCTGGATGGGAAAGTCTCCCGCCTTCTGATCAGGCAACAGTTCACGCACTAGTTAAGGAGGTTCCTTCTGATGCAAAGAGTGGTATGATATCAAAAACATTGTTGTAGTGATCACTATGTATACTTATATTTATGTATGTATATGTAAACTATGGATTGCTGTCACTTTCTCATTAGAGTTGTCTTCTCAGGCAATGTCAAGGGAAGAGAGGATAAAGATTTGCAGCAATCAACTTCCAAAGTTGGTGCAAAACGTAGAAAAGATGATGGTGGTGATGAAAAGGCAAAGGTTGCTAAGGTTGATGGAGATGTATCAACTAGCAAAGCTGCATCTACAAAGAATTCTAATGAATTGGAAAGCAAACTGGAGGCTCAATCTAAAGACCTGTGGGCTTTAAAGGATGATCTTAAAAAGCATGTCTCGACAGCAGAGTTGCGTCAAATGCTTGAAGTTAATGGTCAAGATTCTTCTGGAGCAGAACTTGATTTGCGGGACCGATGGTAATTTCTTTCTGAAACAATTATTAGTTGCATTTTATGAATCTTTCTTTTGTGGGTTTGTAATTTCATGATTATCAGTATCGAGTTTTTCATGAATGCTTTTGTACATGATTTTTCACTCTTTCTGAAACTAAAAAGGGGATAACATTGTCATTCTTGTCAGATGAATTCATATTTAAGACAAGTTGGTAATTTGATGCCACAACATTGATTTTATGTGTTTTTGTCCTGATCATGAGATCATTAGTGCAATTATGGAAGAGGTTGAACATAATAATGGAAGTGGAAGTGGAAGTGGAAGTGCTTCTTAACCATGACTAAATGTGATTGTTAAATTACTTGATCAATATTTTTCAATATTATTGATGAGTTTATATTTATCATTATGACAATAACACAAACCGACATTTGTTACCCTTTGCTTTGGATTTTGATGAAACTTTTACTGCTCTAATTCTTTTTAGTGCGGATGGCATGATGTTTGGAGCACTTGGTAATTGCCCAATTTGTCATGGTTTGCTTCGTTATTCTGGCGGAACATATCGGTGCAATGATTTCCTGTCAGAATGGAGCAAATGTTCGTACTCCACTCGTGAACCAGAGCGTCTCAAAGGGAAGTGGAAAGTTCCAGAAGAAATGAATAATCAATATCTCAGCAGGGTATGAAACTTTGGCTCATCTCATTTACTTATATTTTGCTGATTTTAGCTTAACTTCGTTTTCTGCAGTGGTTTAAATCACAGAAAAGTAACAAACCTGTTAGGGTACTGCCTCCCCCATCATCTGACAACTCTTCTGGAAGGCAAGCAGCCAACACCCAGTCTCCATCTTTGAAGGGTGAAAATTTGAGAGATCTGAAAATTGCTATTTCTGGATTACCTAAGGAGTCTGTGGTATGACCATGAATTCCATAGATTGGTTCATCAACATTGTAATAATTAACTTGGTAATATTGCATATTTAATGTGGGTTGATTCTGCAGAAAGAATGGAAGTGCAAAATTGAGGGAGCAGGTGGACAGGTTCATGCCAAGATAAATAAAGGTATTTTCCTTGGTGGCTGGGTTTTGAAGGAAAAACTTTTGCTACCTCAGAAAATTAAACACTGCTGTTGACTCAAGACACCTCATTTTAGTAATTTTGCTTAATATATCAAATTGCAGATACAAACTGCTTTATTGTGAGTGGAGTACAGGATCGTGAAGATGCTGAGATGAGGAAGGCAAGGTAAAGCTGCTTGTAATTTGTTAGTCTTTACTATATTTCTCCTTTATTAATGTTAATTTGACTTTGAAAGGTTTGGTTTGTAGGAGAATGAAAGTACCAATAGTCAGGGAGGATTACCTGGTTGACTGTTTTAAAAAACATAAAAGGCTTCCATTTGATTTGTACAAAGTTGAAGCTGTAGGTGGAACCTCTAGCATGGTTACTGTCAAAGTGAAAGGGCGAAGTGCTGTGCATGAAGCTTCTGGTTTGCAAGATACAGGTCACATCCTTGAGGATGGGAAGAGCATTTATAACACAACTTTGAACATGTCTGACTTATCAACTGGTGTTAACAGGTGGGTCTATACTTTCTATCTGTTTTGTTGTACTATAACTTTCTTTCCAGATGCTAGCATAGGCTTTTCTTAGTTTTGGGCCATTGTTCTATTTGTTTGTTTATTTGTTCACCAATGTGCATTGTTCAAAACCTGGAATTAGAGGTTTAATCTTCTCTCTTAATTTTTTTAAGTTGAGAAGGTAATTTAAAGGAAACATCCTAAGTACATGTGAAGGCAATATTGCGTACATTAAGACTCTTGTTAAGTGTTTTTCTTATTTTGAACTCTAGTACTCAACATTATATTGAATATTTGTATCAGAGCTTCCATTGCAATTAGGTCATCCACAAAATATAGCTTTTCCTGAATTAGTGCAATTCCTATGAGAAGTTTCCATCATTTGACATGCAAAAGATCTTGTATGTTTGTTTCCATGCATTGAAAAATAGGGAAAATTTTCTATTTTGAAAACTAGGAGCAAAGTGGAAAATGAGAGCATGTAAAGGATGGCAGAGATGGGAATGGTATAAGATATTTTTTGAGATTTTCCTCCAATAAAACAGAATAATGCAACAAGATTCATGTGGGATTAGGGCTAAGCTAGGTTTGACTATGAGTTAAGCTTTCAATGTGTCCATGGAATTAAAAATTGATACTTTGTCTATGTGAATTCCTACTATGTAGGACTCTTGTTTTTGTATTCTAACCTTTATTCGCTGGCTTTGTAAAGCTACTATATCCTGCAGATAATCCAAGATGACAAAGGGTCAGACTGTCACTTGTTTCGTAAATGGGGTCGTGTAGGGAATGAGAAAATTGGAGGAAACAAACTTGAAGAGATGTCAAAATCAGATGCAATCTGTGGATTTAAACGTTTATTCCTCGAGAAGACTGGAAATTCATGGGAAGCATGGGAACAAAAGCAGGACTTTCAAAAGAAACCTGGCAAATTCTTCCCCTTGGATATTGTACTGCTTTGTGTTGCTTCCATTTTTCTCATTTTTTGGAATATTCCTGCTTTGGTAGAGGGAAAGTATTTCTCTCTGTTATTCTTAAATGTTGGAATTTGTAGGATTATGGAGTTAATAAGCAGCTGACAAAGAAAAATAGTAGTAGTGCAGACAGCCAACTTGCTCCTCCACTGGTGGAATTGATGAAGATGCTCTTTAATGTGGAAGCATACAGGTATAACAATCTTCAATTTTTTTGTTTTTGTAATTTATCTCTGAAAGACCAAATTTTGTGATCTGCAGAGCTGCAATGATGGAATTTGAGATTAATATGTCAGAAATGCCACTTGGAAAATTGAGCAAAAATAATATTCAAAAGGGTAATTACCTAGAAAATTATCACTTGTTTTCCTCTATGGTGCCAAATTGTTCATTTGTTCTCAAATTAAATTCATATTGCAATTATCCATAGTAATAGCAAGGAGTAGGAAATGGGTAATAGTTGTGATTGATCAATGCCCATTACACTTTCCAGGTTTTGAGGCATTGACCGAGATCCAGAATTTATTAAACAGCAATGCTCATGATCCTTCCATCAAAGAAAGCTTGATAGTTGACGCCAGCAACAGATTTTTCACTGTGATCCCTTCTATTCACCCACATGTTATTAGAGATGAAGATGATTTTAAGTCGAAGGTAGAGGGTGCAACCTACAATTGCAAATTTGATGCTTTTAATATTGGGAAAAGGTGCAAATTTAATCCTACTGTTTACCTTATAGAACACATCGTCCACTTATGTTTTTTAAGGTACAAAAATAATCCTAACGTTATAAAAACAAGTCATTGTACATCTCTCTAGCCCAAATTATATTATTAACTTAGTTAATTATATTTTTTTACTCACTTATTAATACTTTAATTATCCTTAAATTAGTTATAATATATTTTCTTCAAATAATTGTTACTAAATAAAATTTCATTTTGAAATAATTAGATTTAAGATTTTTCACTTTTCATGTAATTAAAAGAATAATTAATTAATTAACTTAAAACATAATTTATATTAACTAGTTTTAGGTCAAATTTTTGTGCTTTTTTTTATATTTTTAAATATTAATTTGAATCTAAAAAATATAATGACGTGAAAATAAATTAATGAAATAAATTGTTTTTATTAAAATAATTATTTGAAACATGGTAAAAAAATTCTAAACAACTTTTGATTATTGAACTCATTGTTTATTATATATATATATATATATATATAGATTTATCAAATTTCACTTTTGTATCAAGTGCAACGTAAAAGTCATATTCAATTACATTATATATTATATGCACAAAAGTGTTAATAATGTCACGTGTTAAAATATTTTAAAATAATTTTTATCGTATATTAAAATATTTTTAAAAATTATAAATTAAATAAAAATATAAAAAAGCACAAAATGTGACCTAAAACTAGTTAATATTAATTAGTTATTCTTTTAATTACATGAAAAGTGAAAATTTTAAAATCTAATTATTTCAAATTGAAATTTGATATAATAAAAATTATTTGAAGAAAATATATTATAACTAATTTAAAAATAATTAAAGTATTAATAAGTGAGTAAAAAAATATAATTAATTAAGTTAATTAATTTGGGCTAAGGGCTGTATATATATATATATATATATATATATATATATATGCACACAAAGAGAGAGAGAGAGTTTTAACGAAAAGAGGGGTGTGATGACCCGTTTTTGTAACGTCATGGTCATTTTTGTACCTTAAAAAACATAAAAGGGTTATGTGCTCCATGGGGTAAACAGTAGGGTTAAATTTGTACCTTTTCCCTTTAATATTCCCAACTAAGCTATCTTCTGCCCTTCTCACTAACGCTGAATGACATTAACTTATTGCAAAACCAGATTCTTTTTTAGCAACTTATTGTGGTTGGTTTGCTAGTATACATCAATTTTGACCTATTTTCTTTTGTGACTGACAAATTGGAACCATGCTAAGTTGTGGTGAGGGCTCCTTTTATTTTTGTGTCAGTTAGCTTGCTGATGATGAGCGCAAACTTCTTACCTAAAGACGGTTATTGTGAGGATCTCATCTAAATCTTCATCTTTCAAGCAGTCTTTGAAAGCTATTGTTCCTAGATTTATATTAAATTACAAGCATTTGACAAATCTCATCAATGAATTGGAGTTAAAGCTATCTCAAAATGTCAGGCTGTGTTAGTGAATCTCTTATTAGCATTGATGACCAAACTCTTAATGTCACTATTTCATTTGCCTTACGCAGCATGAAGAATAACATGGTTCTCTGTCTTGCTCATATTGTAGGTGAAAATGTTAGAAGCTCTCCAGGATATTGAGATAGCTTCCAGATTAGTAGGCTTTGGTGCTGATAGTGATGACTCTTTTGATGATAAATATAGGAAGCTTTGTTGTGACATAAATCCACTTCCTCATGATAGTGAGGATTACCAGTTGATCAATAAGTATCTCCATACCACTCATGCTCCCACTCATACGGTGGGTTAACTTTGGATGAGTTCCACCTCCCTCTATTTCTTTGTTGTGCTACTTCTCTTCCCACCTCTTTGACTAGTTAATAATGGTTCCTGATGATACTTTCAGGATTGGAGTCTTGAACTGGAAGAAGTTTTTTCACTAGAAAGGGAAGGGGAAATTGATAAGTTTGCTCCCTATAGGAAAAAGCTTAAGAATAGAATGCTACTCTGGCACGGTAAGTTGCAATTCTAACCATGTTTCTTGGAATCTGTCATACATCATGGTTATAGATATGGCTACAGTATCAGAAGTGCTAGTGAATAAAAAATAAAAAAAAATACTCCTCTGCAGGTTCTCGATTGACCAACTTTGTGGGAATACTTAGCCAAGGACTGCGAATAGCTCCTCCGGAAGCTCCAGCAACTGGATATATGGTTCTTTCTTGTACACCTGTTTGCATGTGCATGTGTATCATTATGTAGTCTTCTACAAGGCTGATGTTTTAACATTTTTGTATTGCAGTTTGGCAAAGGAATTTACTTTGCTGATCTGGTTAGTAAGAGTGCTCAGTATTGCTTTACTGATAAGAGAAATCCTGTGGGATTAATGCTTCTTAGTGAAGTTGCCTTAGGGGAGGTCTATGAGCTGAAGAATGCCATGGTGAGTTAGCATGCCTTTGATGCATATCTGTGTGTACATGCACGTAGGCATGCATGTGTAGACAGTGTAGCCCTGGTATTTGGATATTTGGGATTGACAACTTTATGATGTATACTTTATTTCATTCTTCTGTTAATTGTTTTAAATTTAGCTTGCTTAACTATGGTATTTCCTCTCAGTATTCTGAGTAGTGAGTACTGGACATTGTTGCTCACCCAGCAATTTTTATTCTCCAATATGCATGTGGGAAAAATTGGCATACAGTGTCTGATTTAACTTCTTAAAATTTTCTTGATGAGAAATCACTTGTAAACTTTGTCACAGTACATGGATAAACCTCCTGAAGGAAAGCACTCCACAAAAGGACTTGGCAAGAAAGTACCTCAGGAATCAGAATTCGTGAAGTGGAGGAATGATGTTACTGTTCCTTGTGGTAAACCAGTGCCATCAAAAGTCAAGGCCTCCGAGCTGATGTATAATGAGTATATTGTCTATAACACGGCCCAAGTAAGTCCTATCTCACTCATGTTACTCCTCATCTCTACTGCTGAGCAAACTAGCAATTTACATGATAATATCTCATGTCTACAAGTTTCTGTATGGAAGATTAAATAGCTTGAAATTCTAAAAAATGATTAAATATTTCAAAATTTGGCCGACATGGTTGAATTGGCCTGTTTTTACTGATGTCTATTATGAAATTGAGAGGTTGTATGGGTCAATAGCAATTAATTCAAATACGTCTAGGTCAGACCTTCAGTGTTTTTAATGGGATTATACTTTTCAAGCTTGATCATTGTCAAGTATATGATGAGTTGGTTTTGTTGGACAGGTTCAGATGCAGTTCTTGTTGAAGGTGAGGTTTCATCACAAGAGGTGATTGAGAAAGGTGAAAAAGAGATGTTCCCTAGTGTTATCGTTCAGGGGATAGAATAGAGAATGGTATGGAATTGTGTGCAACCAGATTCTCATTTTGAAACTCATGCTGTATTCTGCAAAATAGTTGGTTTTAAGTCTAGATAAGGTCTCATTTTGGGGTTTGCTGGAGATCTATCAACTTGGCTTTTGTCTATGTAAATAGAATGTCCTTCAAGTACAAGCCAGTTTTAACTTTTTAAGTATGATAGTTTCAGGCAAAATATCAGCTTTGTTATTTTGCACTTGTTTCTTTATTGGACTCTTTTGCTATCCATGTGCTTTTCCCCTAGCTGCATCAGGGTCAGGGTGCCATGCAAGCGTACGAGCACACACAGGCAGTAGTTGCTGTTATAATGATTGCCTTTGCTTCTATTGTCTCTGGATTAAAGTGTTTATAGATGATGTATTAGAAGGAAATTACCTCTTATTGCTAAATTAATAATAACAAAAAAATATATATTTCTAATATGAGATGTATTATCAAAGATTTATGGTTTATTTGATTATTGAAATTGTTAAAAATCAATTTCACGTTGGAAAAATACATTATAAACATATGGGTATATGATGGTTTGGACTTGATTATCTAATTGATTAGTTCTAACCTTTTAGTAATGGTAAATCTAAATTCATTAAATCCAATTTAATTGTGAGCTTAACATATACTCAATTCAAGTTATCTTTATCCTTTTAATTCAATTTAACGTATTTTAGTAAGTTTTCATTTGTATTACATGATTTTTTATTGGAAGCTTTTCAATAACAGTATAAAACACTAAACCAAATTGATATTGGTTCAATTTCGGTTATCCAGATTTAATGCAAATACGCGGATAATACTTCATGAATGATTCTTCATGTTTGTGAATGCATATAGTACGTGTAGAATTTCACTTAAATTTTGAAAAGCATGTGCCATGTGAGAGGATGATGTTATAAATAGAGTCCAAATGAATGATGATCATGTCATGGTTAATTTAATTAATTAAACTGTTTGTATTGGGTTGGGTTAGCAAGGAAGATGTGAAGCAATGACAAAGCTGAGGTGGGAAGAATCATATGAACAAAGAGCCATTTTCCTTTGTTAATGGTGACGAATGGTTCCATGCTGTTTCTGCTTCTCCTTTGCTTTACAAGATAGATGGACTCTCTTTTTTTTCTTATGTATTGTTTCATACACATTGCTGGCTTGCTGCACCTTTGCACCATTTCCACGCCACTTGATGGGATCATACTATTTTTTTTATTATTTTATTTTATTTTATTTGTAACGGTTGAAGATAAATTATAATAATTTTATAGATGATAAACTAGGGTCGTGGTTTTGAGGTGTGTACGTGTTCTCTTCTCTGTCTCTGTATATGTTTGTGTGTATATATATTTAAAAAAAAAAAAAATAGGGTCAACAAAATTCATTTACCAACTAATCTTATTTTTTAAAAAATAGGTATATCAATTTTATTAATTAAAAAATATATATAATATATTTTGCTAAATAAATATTAAATCAAAATCAATTAACCTATTATTTTTCAATTATTAAAACTTAAAATAGAAATTTCCAATAATTTATTAATATTATCTCATACCAACATTAAAGGCATGTTTGTTTTAATGGTATCATTTAGTTGTCAATTATTGGAGATTCGCGGTCAATAGCTAGTAATTGACGGCCAGCAATGAGAGGATTAAAAATTAACAGTTAGAAATTTTAACTTTCAGTTAAAATACTAATTTTATCAAACACTTTATTCTAATGATTGAAAACTCAAACGTTAAACGTTAGTTCTCAACTGCTAATTCAAATCTTAAGAAAATTAATAATACTAAAAAAAAAAAAAAACGTGGAAAGAAGAAAAATAAGAGAATTTTCAATCACCAAATTAATAGGCATTAGTGATATCATATTTGAAAATGTGGCCTTAACACAAAGGTTAATTAAGATTATTATTATAAGAAAAATGATTCTAGAACATTTGTGCAAGAAAACAATTAATAATGTAACAAATTAAATAAAGACAAAATGTCATATTTTTCAATAGCCGATTCTAAAAGCATGCTCAAAGAGTGAAGACTGAAGTAAAAGGTCAATCAGGTTTTGATAATGTTTAGAGGAAAATATGAATTAATGTGCTCACTCCATAGCAGCTGCTTTCCACTTCCACTGTCTTACTTTTTTTGTCTCTTTGTGACAAATTGGTGAACTTTGCTGCCATTCCAAACATTTTTTTTTTTTTTTAACGAAAATGATAAATATCATTAATGTTAAAGATAATACATATCCAGATCCAGTTAGAAGTAACACTTAGATCTTTAAATCTAAATATTCAGTTAATTACAATATTACAAAGATTATAAATAAGATTGAATGTACAGATAAAAACACTCATAACTAAATATTGTGTATTCTCAGCTATTGTGTTGTACATTTCAAACACTCTTTTTACTCTTGAGGCAGTGAAAATCTTTAATTCCATCATCATCCAATTCACCATACACACCATAGGGAAAAAGTAATTAAAAATTCTTATCTTAAAATATAATTCAAGTTCAAATCCAATTTCATTTTTCATATTCAAGTTCTATTTAATAAAAAAAATCTAATTTAACTAAATTAATATTAAGTTTTAAAATAAATTTATTTATTAATTTTATATTAATACTTAAATTTATTAAACTAATAAATTATATATTATATATAATATATTTAAAATTATAAGTCTCAAATCATTCAATTCAAATATTATAATATTTAAATTCAACTCGACTTGTTATTCCAATTCGAGATTAATTTAATAAAATTTAAATCAAATAAATTTAAATATTTTATAAGTAAAATTTAAAGTGTTTGACGCATTACGGGGACATATAAATTTTCTTGATTTAACTAACTCAAATTTCATCACACAATTTTTATTTGATTATCACTAATCAAATAGGCTAATTAAGCTAAGCCAATTTTTAATCAAAACTAAAATTAATTTGAAATTTATTTTTTATTTTTTATTTTTCGAAATGTATATAAACACACATATAAATATAGGGAAAATACACGTATATATATCAAAATCATAATAATTTTAAAAATACATGCTAATTTTTATATCTCACACATATACACTACACTACCGATGTGAAAAGCTCAAGCCCTTAAGCTTAAATTCCTAATGTTTTCTTAAAAAAAAAAAAAAAAACCCTTAAATTCACAGCTACAAACTCATAGTATCTTGGGGCTAAAAAGTAAAAAATTAAAAATAGTAAAGTGGTTGTCGGTAGAGGTTAACCGGCAGGTGGCTGTAGCCTGAGAGAAGCCACAAAACGACAAACAGCAGCAGTTCCCAGGTGCGGCGTTCGGCGGAAAAAGAAAAACTATATTATTATATTAAAACCCCCCCAAAAAAAATCAAACTTGAAAGCAAAGTAGCAAACTAAGCAAGAAAATTCAAAAGCAAGACTAATAATAATAACGATGAAAAATTACAATACTAGCATCTAAATTTTTTAAAATAAGAATTTCAATACTACTATAAATTTTTTAAATTATAAATACTAGTATAATTTTTTTTTTAAATTACAATACTAGTATCTAAATTTTTTAACTTTGTGAAAATAAGAATTTCAGTTTCATTTATTTTTATAATATAAATTCTCACTAATTTAATTTGATATAAATGATAGTTTTTTTTTTTTTTTATATTAGAGAGATTCAATGAACCGTGAGCTATATAACGGAGGTCGCTATCCTTTTATACTCGCCATAAAAATGAAATCTCACCTAATGCGAAGAAGGTAACTTGAACTCAATACCTCTCACTCCCAAAAGCAATACTCTTGCCACTTGAACTAAGTTTCAAGTGTAAATAATAAACTTTTTACCAAACAAATAAAGTGAATTTAGTATGATAAACAAAATTTAATACTAATATGATCTTACTAAAAAAAAAAATACAAGAGTTATTCTATTTTATAAAATTCACAATATTTTTTTTGGAGAAATAAAATTCACAATATTGTTTTGATCTATAGAGTCTGTCACGATAAAATAATAATAATACTTAATAAACATTATTAGTCTTTAAAATGATACTATTGAGAAGGTGTGTGGCATTAAAATATAAAATCCCCAATTTGCATCAACCATTAGTAAATGTTCCCTTAGAACCCTACATAAAGACCTTCTATGTCCCCCATTTACTCACCTTATAAGGCCCTCTTCTTTTATGTCCCTTAATTCCCACCACCACACTCCCCTGTAGCCACACCCTCATTTCCCTTATTTCTTGCACCATTTCCTAGTGTGCTCGTGTGCCTAAATTATAATTTCAAGATTCTCCACAACTCTCTCTTTCTTTCTTTCTTTTTTTTTTTTTTTCATTTCTTTGTTTACTAGTATTATACTATGGCATCATCTGGAGCTGGAAATGGCACCGGTTCTCCTTGCGGAGCGTGCAAGTTTCTCCGGCGAAAATGTGCTTCCGATTGTATTTTCGCACCGTATTTTTGTTCGGAGCAAGGGCAGGCAAGATTTGCTGCCATTCATAAGGTTTTTGGTGCTAGTAATGTATCCAAATTGTTATTGCATGTTCCTGTTGCTGATCGATGTGAAGCCGTTGTTACAATTGCTTATGAAGCTCAAGCTCGGATTCGAGACCCTGTTTATGGTTGTGTTGCTCATATTTTCGCCTTGCAACAACAGGTTCATATATTCTTTCTATGTAATATTTATAATTTAACCAGATGAATTAAAATCATTTTCAGAACTATAAAATTTCATATTCAAACGATAGTTTAATCATTAATATATATATATATATACCTCTAAATATCTTTTCTTGACATTTGTATTATTGCTTAATTTATATATACAGAAGTGCAAGAATTGAATTCTTGATTTTCTATACTAAAAGGCTTAACTCGACTTTAATATCTTTCAATCCTTTATTAAGTATTTTCTTATATATTGCTAAGATTAACTTTCAAGAATTTAATTACATTAAAACCATGTTTGTATTTTTTTTTTTTTTCCTATTTTTCTTGATGATATATACATTAAATAAAAAGTAATTTAATTGGTCTTTATCTTTTTCTTTAATAATTAATTTGTAGGTGGCATGCTTGCAAGCACAGTTGATGCAAGTGAAGGCTCAACTGGCACGGAATCTAGTCGACTCATCACGCAATAATAATGATAATAATAATGTAGAGAATTATCAGTGGCAAGGAAATCATGTTTATAATGGGATTCAATCATCATTTCCAAATAATAATTATAATTATAATAGTAATTATATGAATCCAATTTCTCCTCAGAGCTCACTTGAATCCATTGAGCAAAACAATGATGGGATAATAAGTATGCAAGATATTATGCAAAGCAGCAGATCAGAAGATCAATTTTCATTCCAATCTTGTGCCAAGAAAAGACCTTACAATGCTACTGATTTGGGTGAGCTTCAAGAACTTGCACTTAGGATGATGAGGAATTAATATTATAATGCAAAAAAAAAAAAAAAAAAAAAATATTCATCTTGTTTCTTTGTGTGTGTGCTCAAAAAGACTTCTTGTACATATTGAGACCATCTAAGAAACTTAAGTTTTGATATATAAGCCTTATACAGGCATTAATTATTCCCTTTTTTTTTTTTTTTTGTTCAATCAAAAAGAATATATAATTGGAATTAAATTTCACTTTTTACTATCATTGAGTTTGTAGTCAGTCTAAATCAAATAAATTGTTCATAATAGTTCTATCTTATTAAAAAAAAATTGATATATATCAATAGATAAAAAAAAGATAATATGGTTTCTAATTAACTAGCTTTCTATAAGAACAAGTAAATTTCCTTGGGTGGTTAACTTTATGATTAAGATAATTTATTTATTTAATGAAGGACAATGATATATGGAACAGTTCAGCTCGAATTGTTTTTACATTTATTTTTATTTAATAATAATTATAATATTGGTCTATCAAGTTATTGAATGACAACATAAATAGAGACAAATTTGAACCCTCTATTGTCCTTTGCCGAAAATAAAATATACAGGCCCTAATATATATAGGTTGTTGTATGTGACACTCTTCAATGTATATTTCTTATATTATGAGCAAGTTTGGCATTGTTTCTTCTCATCTGTTTTTTATTTTTTATTTTTTTTATTTTTTTCTGTAATTATTTTTTGGTATTTGATTTTTTAAAAAAGTAGAATAAATTATATTTTCTCTAAAAATATATGAAAAAAAAAATAAAAAAAATAAATTTTCAAATTTAAAAAAACAGAGCGCTTTACAGCAATACCAAACTAATTTTATATATATATATAAATAGTATTTTCTATTGTTACTTTGTTTTTAACAAAATAAACCTACTTTGTTTTATTACTCATTACGAAAAAAATAGCTCTTTTACGAAAAATCATAATTTTTTTATATTTTTTTCGTAAATTAAACTATTTTTTCGTAATTCTTTTTTATTGCGAAAAAAATTTTAATTTTACAAAAATATAACTTATTTTGTGTAAAATAATAATTTTATGAAAAAATTCCTAAATTAGCAAAAAAGAAAAA